>JAVTVY010045501.1:0-20517 GCA_036873755.1 Hanleya hanleyi
TGGGTACGTTATTTACAGGCGTGTTCTACGATTTGTCGTACGTGGTATCCTGTTTGAGCACCCTGCGTTCCACATCTCAGTCATCCACCACTTCCACCACCACCACTTCGACCACCACGACGACGACGCTGCCTACGCCATCCAAGACGTCAAGGTACCGCCACGTATCAACCCAGACACCCACGTCTACCACACCGTCCACACCGTCTACTCCATCCATCACCACGTTACCCTTTGCCCGCTACATCCAGTCACCCGCGACGACCACCACGCCCCGTACTACGACTACTCCACGTCATCCTCCGTCATCCCTAAGAAGCGACGATCCTTCCACCCCATCACCACTACCAACACCTAGTACACCTACCAACACCACGACTCCTACGCCGCTAAAAATATTTGCAGTGGATCCCCGTGAATCACGTTTACCACGACAACGGTATCCATTCGACTACGATCCCCGGTGGGATCCACGACAACGGTGGTGGGCTTCTAAACGCCGAGCGCAAATCACCAAATAAAAAAACTAAAAAAACTAAAAAAAACTATGGATCCTCGGTGGCAGCATCCTTTCACGTGTCTCATCGCTGGACCGACAGGGTCGGGGAAAACACACTTCGTTCAACGTCTGATCCAACACGGGTCAGCCCTCATTTCACCGCCTCTAGCTCGCATCCTGTGGTGTTATGGAGCTTGGCAACCCGCGTACGAGGAACTGGCACGTGTCCCGGGACTCACCTTAGTGGAAGGCTTACCCCCTGAGGATACACCCCAAGACACCTTGGTGGTGGTGGACGATCTCATGACGGAAACGGACAGTCGAATCACCCGTCTCTTTACCAAAGGAAGCCATCATCGTCGGTTGAGCATCATCTACATCGTGCAGAATCTCTTCGGTAAGAACAAAGAGCACAGGAACATTAGTTTGAATGCTCAGTATGTGGTGTTATTCAAAAACCCCAGAGACGCTTCACAAATTACGCACCTGGCCCAACAGATGTACCCTAAAAACACGGCCTTTGTACGAGAAGCCTTTGAAGATGCTACCCAACCCGCTCACGGGTATCTACTCATTGACTTGAAACAAGACACACCCTCCACCCTTCGATTGCGTACCCTCATTTTTCCCGGCGAGGTGCAGACGGTGTACACACCCAAATAAAAGATAAAAGATAAAAGATAAAAGAAGAAGACAACGCACTCTAGCCGTCATTCATCATCATGTCTGCACGGATACGCAAGCACGCGCCGGCTCTGCGCGTATTACGCAGCGCGCCACCGGAGGTGGGCCGGGCCCTGGTGCGCGGGGCGGATCCCGACTTGGTACGGTGTTTGTGTGAAGTGGCCCATAATGTGTTAAAAGGCAATGTTCCACTCAGTCCTCTGCAGAAAGGGAAATTGCAACGGCACAAGACGGGTCTCCGAACGTTGGTGAAGAAGACGGGCAGTGTCAAGAAAAAGAAACAGGTGTTACAGCGAGGTGGATTTCTCGGCGCACTCCTCGCACCCTTAGCCGCTACTGTACTGGGACCGTTACTAGGCTCCATCTTGAGACGCTAACGTCATCATGGAACATACGAAAAAAATGATGCTGGTCGAACCTCGACTGTTACAGAGTTTGCAATCACCCTATCCCGTGCCTGCCACAGTGCAACAACTGCAGTCTCTGGATGAAGAGATGAATAGTATACTGCAACGTCGACTACCCGATCACGAGAAAATTCAACTCTACCATCATACGCTGAACCGGTACCAGACGTTTATGGATCAATATAGAGGGCGGAGTAGTACACCACCACCACTACCCACCACAACGCCCACACTGACATCCCCATCACCACCTTCACCTGAGCTGGAAGAGGAAGTGTTGACCAGTGTGCCTAACGCCTTCAAGACCAAGGCCCGTTTATTGTTGGACCGGGTGAAACAGAATGCCGATATGAGTTGGAACGCTGAAGGAAAACTGCTGATTCGAAACAAAGTGGTGCCGGGGTCTCATATGACCGATTTGATCAACGATATGGTACGTTCTCGCAAACACTCTAATCCACCGGGCTGGGAAGTCTTTGCTCAGGGATTAAAAGACATACACACCCCTCAAGAATTGGTAGGGAATCCTAACCGTTGGGCCTTTATGCAGCAATCGACCCGACACCAACCTCCACCCTCCTCCTCTTCTTGGGACTCCATGTCACCGCCGCCGCTGCCGTCCAAAATACCACAACCACGACGGGGACGTAGCCGATCTAAGTCAACGCGACGATCACAACGCCGAGGTAAGGCGCCCAAGACCTGGGAGGGCCCTTACTGGGACCCCTACTAATAACTCCTATAAAAACCCGGTGCAGAAGCCAGAACAACTCAGTCGTCATGTTTTACCTGACGTTGCCCAGTAATAGCTCACTCGAAGTGTTTCCTGACAACACCTTGACCAAGTATGTCACTCAATTACCCCAACCGTTACATTTATCTGGACGATGGGAATGTGGACTGGTGGATATTCAATACCCTTACTCATGGTACAACGTACAAGACCAAGAAGTATGGTACGAAGTGACCTACCAAGGTAAAATCTACAGACTGACTCTCCCCGATTTGGTGAATGCTATCTCCGTCGAGGTTACCGCATAACACACGTTTCAAGGTAATCCAGCCTTCCGGGGATAAAGAGACACGCGCGGGTTCAGACGTACACCAACATCGGCTATCATCATCGATAAGCTCCACGCGTTGGGGATATAATAATAGGGTACAATCCGGTGTAAGAGTGCGGGTAGCTACAGAGTTGGCCTCAGGATAGAGTACATCGTGGACATCGGTGATAATAGCTTTCAGCGCCTGCCATAATGCCGGCCGGAGTAGAATAGCGGCACCCCCACACTGTTCTAATCGAGGGAAAAAAGAATCATCTCTACCACTTCGCAGGTACACACCGATTCCCACATGCATAAAATCGACTTCGGGCTCTTTTCCCTGTAACAACCGTGTTAATAGAGTCCAGCCTGCTAAGCTTAAAGATAACTTCACTTCTCTAGGGTGTTCTTCAATGAGCTGCAGTTCATGATCATAGACGATGAGAATCACGTCAGACGTGAGTTGAAAGAAGGCGAGCTCCTTTCCGTGCGCTGCCATAATGGTGAATGACAAAACACCGGCCAGGCAAAATGTATATACCGATTCTTGCTAATTTCATTGTAATAAAAAAATTCATACGCGTACCCAATAGAAAAATAATTAAAATTAAAAAAATGGTTATGATTTTTTTTATTTTTTTTATTATTTATTTATTTATTTATTTATTTATTTATTTATTTCCTCGAGAGCTTTAAAATAAGACCTCACTCTACCCAATCGGGCCACTAGTGCTCCACCTAGACTCCAACATGTCCACCCCGTATGGATTTATACATACTAATATCCCAGTATATGAGTGTATATGGGTCTATATGGATCTATATACAAGCCTACCCGGTACTTTCATAGTTTTTTCCATCGTATTCTACATGATCAACCTCATAGCTCATAGTAAAAGCCATAAAAAACCCGACCACCCCTATACCCCATACAGGCCAAATATAGCGGGACATCATCTTCGCCTGGGAATTGGTCTAGTCCGAGTTGTCTCCCTTGCACCAAAGCGTATAGATGGGACTGTGGTTTGAACGGAGTTATTATCCGGGCAAGCCGGGGAAATTGACCTTGAGCAGCCATTTTTGTTAGCGTTTGTTACATATAACAGACCTGTACGGAATATTTCCACTTTAAATCGTTCATACCCAACAAATTATATCAAACTAATTCATGCATTCATATCTAAGTCATTCATATACCGCGGGAGACCACATGAAGGTGCCCCGATGCCGCTCAGCATACGTTCGATGAACGTTCGTAATTTTCTTTTGCTGGTGCAAACTGGACGATGTAAATGCTCGACACTGGGGTGGCACTCGATCATAGACTGGTTATAATAACATGCTACAACACTTAAATTCAGATCTCATCAACCAGAACGTGTTATGTGCTGGCAGTTCATGACAATATCGTAAGATATGTGCTAACCTTAGTTGGATTCGTCATGAAATCATTTGGAAATAAGTAATTCGAGCACTTTTTTGTGACATAGCAAAACGAAGATGACAGCCGTTTCCCTTTTCGCTGCGATGGTTTACACGAAAAACCGGCTCAGTTATAAAAATCCATATCTCCGTAAATATGAAATGTCCCAACTTTTTACGTCAAGACAATATTCTTTTATATGTGTACTTCCTATTTCCCGCAGGAATTTATGAAATATCAATTCTTTCCGCAATAAACTTACAATTTACTGGCAATGGTAACGAAATTCTTCGTCTCAAGGCTGTGATTTTACAATAAATGTCAGTGCACGTATAAATTTTATTTCCAATTGAACAACAAAATATGTTTGTGTTTCTTTTCCAATTTTAAACGGCTGTGATTTTACAATAAATGTCAGTGCACATATAAATTTTATTGCAAGTTGAACTCAGGCAATTCATAGTGTAGTATTTAAAAAATTTTACCAGCCTAGCGCTAAACTAAGCCGGTTATTGGTTATTAACAGATTACCCGGCCGGCCCTTTCAAGCCGATACACATTCCATTCTCAATGCCTGTAACGACCGCTAGAGGGCGTGATACACAGCGCACCAAAATGATTGGGAACTCTGCACGTTGGTTTTCTTGCAGTGAAACGAAGGCTATGTTTTTAATAATTTTCTATAGTTCTCTTTCGATAAACCCGCTGGAATTTTCAGGGAGCTATTATAAGGCTGTAAGCCATAGTGTTGACGTATTTTTAGCCAGGAAAATCAATTTATTTTCAGTGTACGGGGTTTTCCATACTACCGTACTTTAACATTAGGCGTGTAAAAATCGCTAAAATTCATTAAAATAACGGCTTAGTGTAGCGCTAGGCGGCTAAATTTTTTAAATACTACACCATGAATTGCCTGAGTTCAATTGGAAATAAAATTTATACGTGCACTGACATTTATTGTAAAATCACAGCCGTTTATAATTGGCAAACAAACACAAACCTATTTGTTCAGATAAAATATAGCAGACAGCCTAGAGTCGCTTCGCCGAGGTCCGCGCTTTGTCTATATATATAGCGACCCGCTTGAATTTTCACTGCCATACAGAAGAAGAAGACAATTGCCGAAAAAATGAGCCGGACTATTCCGAAGAGTATTGCCAAGAGTGTACCATCAACAAACAAGACCTCCGACGGGGAAAATGAAGGAAAGGAGACAAACGTCACCACCACAGTAGCCAAGATGAGTACTACTAACCTTCGCCGGTACAATTACCGCGAGATGCTAAAAAAAAAAGAGAGAGAGATGGAACAAAAAGAGATGGAACAACGACAGGAACAAAAAGAGATGGAACAACGACAGGAACAACGACAGGAACGGGCGGGCACCTGTACCATTCCACCCGCCAACTTCTTAAACCATCTACCTATTTATGAGGGCCACGACGACGACACCAATGATGTACAACATGTGTACAAAATAACAGGAGTAGAAGACGGATACACCTACTTCTCCGTGAGCAAGATGAGTAAGGGGGAGTAGACAGGAAAACTCCCCTGCTGAAGAAAACAGCATATCAAATTGAACAATAACAGTTCTTTTCAGAACTAACAGTTCTTTTCAGAACTAACCAATGCTTCTCGAAAGAGAACTTCTAATAACTTGGCACAAATTTCAAAAGCATAGGTCCCACATTACCCTTTTTTATTCTATTAGCAAACTGCATCACCAAAAAACAACCCCTGTCCTATATTAACAGTCCTTGTGAGGACTAATCTCTCTCTTATAAACACAAGTTTTCTTTTTTCTTTTTTCTCTCTCCCAGTAATTAATTAATTAATTAATATTACAGCTCGAATGATAACGGACTGAAATTTATTTTTGAACCCGGGAATGTTACTAATTTTTCTCTCTCAATTAATATTACAGCCCGAATAATAACGGACTATTTTTTTATTTTAATAGAAAACATTACAGCCCGAATTATATACGGACTGAAATTATTTGAACGAGCACAGGGATATATATATGTGTGTGTGTGTGATCTGGTGTTAATTTTTGTGCTTTTTTAGAAGTTTCCCCTTTCGGAAAAATAAGGTGGTTCTTAAAAGAACCTTTGGATATGTAAGCGATTACATCGTTTACATCGTTGAGAGGGCCTGTTGACGTTGTCTTCTCTCAGTACAAACGGGACATGTTAAAGGAATCAATTCACACACTAGGGGTTTATTAGCCTCCGCACACGCTGGTATTTGGGCATGTCGATGAATACAAACTTCACACAAGGCTTGGTGTCCACAGGGGGAAATAGCATATTTAGCGAATTGGTTACTGCATTCCACGCAGGGTAAATATAAGGCTGCCTGGCGTTCTGTGTTGGATCCCAGTGTTGTTGTTGTTATTGCCCAAACGTAGTGCATCTCGTCTTGGTTTTCTTTTTGACTTATTTTCCTGGTATTCTCTCTTATTCTCTTTGTTCTGGCGTCCTTCTTGTTTTTCCTCGCATCTTGCCTATTTCTACCCCTCCTGACATCTATCCTATTTTTTCTGCAATCTTTCCTATTTCTTCTGGAATCTTTCCTATTTTTTCTTGAGTCTGTCCTCTTTTGGGATACTGTGGTGTTTAAGTCTTCCCTCTTCTCCGCCTCCTCATCTTCTCCTTGGTCTGTGGTGTCTGTTGTGTCTGTTGTCTGGCTTCCGCTTTCTTCTTGTGCCATTTCTCCATCTGCTTTTTCTTTAGCTTGTGGGCTTTGTTGTTGTTGTGGTTTCAACATCCTTTCTAACATGTGGTCTATGTTGTCAAAACGTTGGTATTCATCCGGTGTGGCTGCAAAGAAGTTACTCAGCTGCGATGTGGCTGAGGGGGCTATACAATGGGCTGTAGTTGGTGGTGGGTAGTCCCGGGCAGCTTGAGGTGGAAATAAGTCTCCCATTATAGCATCCAACCATGGTTCGTCATGTACCATATTAATAATGTCGCCGAGGAGTGGTACTTCATTATCATCATCATTTGTGGTGAAGTCTGGTATATCAATATCCATGATTCCAGCCAGGGGTGACTCCATGACTGGGCACTCAGGCTAATTGTGAATGCCTGAAAAAAATACTGCGCGCTATTTATAGTGTAAAGCACGGACCGTAGCGAAAACACTCTAGTTGGGCCGTCTACACTGACGCTGAGAAAATCTGTGTGTGTTTCTTTCCCAATTTTAAACGGCTGTGATTTTACAATAAATGTCAGTGCACATATAAATTTTATTGCAAGTTGAACTCAGGCAATTCATAGTGTAGTATTTAAAAAAATTTACCAGCATAGCGCTAAACTAAGCCGGTATTTTAATAATTTTAGCGATTTTAAACCCATAAGGTTATGGTACGGTAGTGTGAAAAACCCGGTACACTGGGAAATAAATCGGTTTTCCTGGCTAAAAATACGTCAAGACTACGGCTTACAGCCTTATAATATCACCCTGAAAATTGTAACGGGTTTATCGAAATAAAACTAGGAAATTTTTTATCCTTGGGCAATGGTAACACAACACTATACAGTGTGCATGGAAAATTTTTTTTTAGCAGATACCATAATCTTGCACTCACTCACACCGGCGGCCATCTTGCACCCGCCACCCACCATCCACCACAGCGGCCATCTTGCACCCGCCACCCACCATCCACCACAGCCGATGAGGATATAACTGATGGAGAACAAGACGAGCTTCCATGGTTAAATAGTAATAGACCTCCAACAACAACTACACAAACGCCAATTATAACAACGTCGGCTTCCGAAACTCCGATTATAACGACTTCGGCGGCTTCGCAAACAACACCACAAGCATGCTCTTGGGCCGAGATAACCCGCCTCAACGAACAGATTAACGGGATGCGACAAGACATGAATGTAATGGACGCTGAGATTTCAAGACAGGAAAAAGAGGTACATAAAGAAGAAAAAAATCAAAGTGTAGCGTGTGTACAGATGAAGATAGCCAGTACGCAGTATTGCCGTGTGGCCATTTATGCATCTGTAAAGATTGTTGGGTCACGCTGACGTGTGTAGGAGACATGTGCCACTGCGTTGAAGCAGGCGAACAACATTTAAAAATCAAGTGTCCAATCTGCAGGAAGCATGTGGGTGGAATAAAAAGAATCTACCGCTCATAAAACAAGTGTCGTAACACTTTCAAAGGCCCTTTTCAGGGCCACCCCATCTTTCCGGAAGAGGAAACTTCTATCAAAAAGCACAAAAAAATTAACACCACCTCCCATCATCCTCTCCCCAAAGAAAAAAAATTTTAAATTTTTTTTACAATTTTTTTGAAATTATTGAAAAAAAGGGGGAGGGGAGGGGGGAGGGTTGGTGGAAGAGCCAAAAAAAAATATTTTTTTTTAAAATGTAAAAAAAAAGGAAAAAAAGAATGATGGAGCCAAAAAAAATCTTTTTAATTTTCTATTGTTTTTACTATTTTTTTGAAATTATTGAAAAAAGGGGTAAAGGGGAGAATGGAGGGGGGACAAGGGGTAGGGAGGGTTGGTGGAATAGCCAAAAAAAATTTTTTTTTTTTAAATTTAAAAAAAAAGAAAAAAAAGAATGATGGAGCCAAAAAAAATCTTTTTAATTTTCTATTGTTTTTACCATTTTTTTGAAATTATTGAAAAAAGGGGTAAAGGGGGAAGTGGAAGGGGGGGAGGGATTTTTTTTTTTTTTTTTAAATTTAAAAAAAAAGGAAAAAAAGAATGATAGAGCCAAAAAAAGAATGAACACTAACAAGCATTTTTTTAATTTTCTACTATTTTTATTAACACAAATAGAATGAACGTGTTCACAAGGGTATTGAATGTTAATACAATTATATCTGAGTATTGAATTTTTTAATACAATTAACAGTAAAAAAACTCTGAATTTTTAATACAATTATACGCTCTCAAGCCACTTCAATGAATGTGTGTAGGAATACGGTAAAATGTTTTTCAACACTTGTTCTGAACACTTGTTCAATAGTTCTGCAACAAGACTTGTTTGAATTCATCATCATCTTTCCGTCCCTGTGACGTTGATAAATGTCCCTGACACGCTCGTCTTCAGGCAAGACTTCAACCGGAGGTGCTGCTGGGTCCCAGTGAAAATCTCCTCCACGTCTCATGCTTTTCGTCTCATACAAGCGGATAGGCAAGCAGGCAGACAGACAGGTAAGTCACAGTGCTCCGCAAGTGAGATTGCAATGAATACACCCCTACCCTAAAAATCGACTCCTTTTATACGTTTTTCTACAATCCGCCATCTTAAACCCGCCACCCACCATCCACCACAGCCGCCATCTTGCACCCGCCACCCACCATCCACCACAGCGGCCATCTTGCACCCGCCACCCACCATCCACCACAGCCGCCATCTTGCACCCGCCACCCACCATCCACCACAGCCGCCATCTTGCACCCGCCACCCACCATCCACCACAGCGGCCATCTTGCACCCGCCACCCACCATCCACCACAGCCGCCATCTTGCACCCGCCACCCACCATCCACCACAGCCGCCATCTTGCACCCGCCACCCACCATCCACCACACCACACGCATGCGCACATCGCCACTTCTGACGTCACAACAGGTTCTGCGCATGCGCAGTGAAGCGCTGTTAACTCCATTTACGCTTACTATACTACTGGCCTGGACAATAGATATACACACGCCAGTGTCCGAGGGAGTTATTCTCAGGTAACCATCACACATTCTTTAGTTGGGGTGGGGGCGGGGTTATCCCCACCAGGCCTGGTAAGGTTAAGTGCACAGTTTAGAAACTGCCATCGGCAACGATTTGGTGTAAGACTCACGAAATATAATTGACAAAGGATCTGCTGCAAGTTGTATTGTCAGTCTTTTGTTTCAATGGGAGGTCTTACACCAAAGCCTTGCCCTGCCATCCGTGCTTCACGCAGATAAAGGAGGTGGCGACGTTTTGTGACGACCAACCCGTGAAAGATAAATGGCGTCCTCAGAATTGAGATCTGCGACAGAAATCGTGATTGGGGGACAAGCCTTGAAGGAAGTTTATCTACGATTAAAATGGATCAATCTGGCTGCACCCGTCTTCCTTATCTACAGGAGCTGATAGCCAACCAACACGTCCCTAATGATACAAACTTGTCACATAAATACATCCGCAGAAACAGCAAGGTCTTAATTCAGTAGAACACAGGAGAGTGAAGATGTCTCAGCTTATCTGTCTTTGTCTGTTCACAGGTATGTGTTTTACTTGCAGATTTTTAATAAATGTTAATATGAATATGTGGAATATTCATTTCGCATCTCGTAAAATTATTTTGTTCCCAACAAACAAGGTTCTTGACTGAATACAGACTTATCTATTTGTCAAATGGGTTCTGGGTGGGCGTTTTTTTTTTTAATTTTAGCAGCATGTTAGTCCACTGGACACATCCTCAAGGCGAACAGGAGAAAAACGCGAGCGCTGGCGAGGCAGGGAATATCGATGGCTGTCCTGCTGACGGGTTTGACATACCCATGTACAATTGACACTTCATCATGATGTTAGTGAACTCAACACCGCCGCTGTACGTCTCGCCATGTCCGTCTCGCCATGTCAGTTTCAATTTCGAATTCGGGTCTCCTGTGGGATCACGATGTTCAGCGCGACTTCATGGAAGCTTCAACACGGGTCCTCATTCCCACTGCAACTGAACTCTCCTCAGGCATTAGAATGATTTTCTGTCATACAAGATTCCTTCCAATGCTGACCAGAGATAATGAGAACATTCCGGGACTTTGTAGACCACTAGTGGTCACTGTTAAAATCAGTTCAACAACCCTGGCCTATACTGTATGGTGATATCACGGTCAATAACCTTGACTGATAATCCCGAAGATTTGAATGGAAGTTCTCAGATACCGGCTCAGGGAATGAGGGTTCCGTTGAAGTTTATGTGGATTTCACACCAGATCAAACTCTCGTCGACGAAACTAAGAATAACCAAATTCGAAATTGAAACCGAGATGGCGTGACAGATTTGAGTTCACCAGGATCATGGAGATCGGCTATACTGTGCATAGGTATCTCAAAACCTCCAGTAGCACGGTGGGCTGTCCATATCCGGTGTTGTCGGCGATTTTACTCCGAAAAATCGGAGGGGTGAGAGATACCTTTGGTAACAATCAGGTATTTTCATAATTTATAAGAATTACTAGTCAAACCCTTTGTTGCAGATATTGGGCAATATAAGTAATTTTTGCTACTGGAAAACGAAAACGGCAGGGAAGAGATGAAGTAAATCAATATTTACAATCCTATAGTGCCAGCTTATATCGTCTATCAAATATTGTATTTATGTACCCAACGGATTTTGTCAAGCAAGGGTTTTTGCTCATTTTGCTCCTCCGTTTCCAAAGCCCCAGCTTCTCGTGCAGGGCCCTGTGCGCTCAGGCATATCAGGGCATACAAGTAACTCGAGAAGGAAATATTGTTTGGGTTTCCATGATTGCTGCCGTCAATTATCAACATAATATTATTCAAGCAATGAAAATCATTATAATTAAAGAACGGGTAAATAGTCGGTGATGACACGCTGTCATGACTCCTGTCAACCCACATGTTCCAGA
Source organism: Hanleya hanleyi (assembly GCA_036873755.1). Lineage (NCBI taxonomy): Eukaryota > Metazoa > Mollusca > Polyplacophora > Lepidopleurida > Hanleyidae > Hanleya > Hanleya hanleyi. The sequence goes on from JAVTVY010045501.1 coordinate 11,669, forward strand.
AAGAGGTAAGCCTATAATAATGCATGGTTATTAGATGTAGCGGTTTGTTGGTTTGTTCCAACACGGGATCTTCGTTATACCTGTATCTTGTTGGTATGGTCAGTTAATATATAGACTTAAACACTGTAAAATTACCTTTATGCTTGATGGATCTGCAAAATCATTAGAAGCAACACTTATCTTGTTAGACTATTTCCCTGAAATTTCTGGATTGAAAATTAATATAACAAAAACCAAGGCATTATGGATAGGTAGCAAGAAATTTAGCAAGCAGGTGTTCCATCACAGATGGAAACTTGACTGGAACCCAGAAATATTCATATTACTTGGAATAAAATTCTCTGTAAATCTAGACGAAATGATATCTCTAAATTATGAACCCAAAGTGAAAGAAATTAAATCAATTTTAAAACAATGGTCAAAGAGAATTCTCACACCTCTAAGCAGGATTACAGTTCTAACAACTTTAGTCTGTTCTAAGCTAAACTTCTTGCTTTTATCCATCCCCAATCCTCCAGAATATATGATTACAGAATTAAACAACATGTTATTTCGCTAATGATTTGGCAGTCGTCGGTCGATAGGGTAAAAAGATTCCAAATAATCCAAAGCTACGAACATGGTGGGTTAAAAATGATAGACATTCGTAATTTTATGTACGCACTGAAAACTACCTGGATTCGAAAATTTGTGTTCAGATCCTGTATCTGGAAACAGTTATTACTTACATCGCTCAAAGATATTCAATCTTTATGTGAATTTGGAAATAACTTTATTTCCTCTTTGTGAAATTTATGTACAAATTCTTTCTGGAAGGATGTGTTGGCAGCATGGAATAATGTAGTACGGACAAATACACCCAAGTCTTTGAGTGAGATTTTTTGTGTTCCTTTGTGGAACAACGAAAATATAAACATCAACAAAAAGTCGATTTTCTACCAACATTGGTATGATAAAAGGGTAAAGTTTAAACTTGATTTAATTAACATAGATAGCCTAAACCAATCGTATTACACTGTTGAAGAATTTAGCAGATTATATGACATAAAAGTCAACTTTCTAGAATACTATGGAATAATTTCGGCGATTGAAGCTTTCAAAAAAATGCAAAAACTTGACAATACTGTAAATATAAGCACTGTGCGTCCAAATGTTCCACGCCACCTACACATCCTTCTAAAATCTACAAAAGGTTGCAAAGATTGTTATAACCTTCTGATGACGAAGCCTGTAAAACCATTATCACAGAATAAATGGGAGTCCAGGTTAAATATACAGCATATCAGCTGGCCTGATGTTCACGCACTACCGTTCAAAACGACTTCCTGTTCCACATTAATATATTTTCAGTTTCGAATTAACAACAGAATTTTAGCGACAAACTACCTTTTAAGAATTCTTGGTATAAAGGACAGTGACTCCTGTTCATTCTGTGACTATCAGAGGGAGACCATAGGGACATTTGACGCAAACATCGTTCTTTTCGGAGAGACCACGAAATCAAACTTTTCAACTATATTAAATCTAATTTTAATTATAGTCAAGTACTACATTTATCAGTCAAAACTAAAAGGTAAAGAATGTCAATTTTTGTGATTCAAAATATCATTAAACAAAGATTTGAAATTGAAAAATACGCAGCAATTAGGATATCAAAAATCGAAAGGTTCAACAAAATTTGGGAACCATGGCTCGATGCAATACTATAGTATCATTCAAAATGACATATACCCTATTAAGATTGCCCGCTATCAAAAAAAGACACTGTAAAATGTGAATAACATGTGAAACGTCAGCAGAACCTTTTCAAATGTGTATATATGACCAAATGTCCACTTATTTATATAACAACTTTATCTTTTGAATCAGCCAAGAAAGAGGATTAATATATATATATATATATGATTTTTCTACTATATTTCGGTTCGGGTGAGTGGGAGGATATGTGTGTGTATGTGTGAGTAATGAAAACTAAAGTGCCAGATTTATTTATTTGTGTAGACGACAATTTTCCCCTTTTTTTGTATATATATATACTTATATGTAACATTGCATGATAATGAATTGGCAAATAAAAAAAAAAAAAAAAAATAAAAAGAAACACTGTAAAATTATGTATAGCTACAAATTTAGCTGCACAGTGAATATGCTTGCCGGGTGAGATTGACAACTTTTTTGACTAAATACAGGAAAGTCACAGGGAAGTAAATATATCAACATATTTGTCTCACAGGCCCTCAAAACAGTTTTGGGGTGTGTGTGAAGTGTCGAAATATGTGGTCTCGACACTTCACCCTAATACCACTGCCCACACCCCCCAAAACTCTTGTTTTGAGGGCCTATGTTTTGTCTACAAGACCACGACTGATATCTTAAACGCATTCATTGAGGGAGAACGGTGATATTTTCGATCCGAATTTTGGCCACATGATCTTGATGTAATACCAACATATGTAATGATTTATAGCTTAAGTGACAGACAAATATCCGTTGGGTCCATCGCAATAGCGGGTTTGACTAGAAGTTCTGATAAAATGATGCATACCCGATTGCTACCAGATGTATCACTCACCACTCCGATTTTGCACTATAAACACGCGGCGCCAATCCTGGGAATAGATAGATCGCGCTGTGAATCTCACGACAGGTACATGTAAACCACCGTGAGTAGACAGCAATTGATATTGGAATGCATGTTGACGAGCTCAACCGCTGATGGTCATAACAATATATCATGTCCGGTGAGCGCATCGAGTGATACAACTTGAAATAAAGCTGTCCACCTCAGCAATGATATCAATCAGAATATATACTCTGGGTCTAGTATCCGGGAATACATGTCATTTTACCTTGGAACTGATATGTAAAAACTTTGCTGAAAAAAATCTAACTCCTAAATCGTTGTATATTTCAGTGTTGGTGGCGATGGCATACGCCCAAGTCACTCAGCCTACCTACGTGTGCAATGATGACTATGACTGTGATCGTCATTGCCATGGTACGCGGGGATATTGTGAAGACAAAACCTGCAAACATTGCGAGGCTGAGGAAGTGATTGAATGTGATAGTACGATTCACTGTCTGGAGGCCTGCCGACATCATAACGAACTCTTCGGCTTCTGCAATCATGGTCACTGCAGATGTGGATTTCACATCGGCGGTTAAATACTGGTAAGAAACGGTAAAACCAAAGTCTATTTCTAGGCATAACTCTTCGAACTATAGCATTGGTATAGACCTTTCCGAAAAGGGCGGTGTCCCCTCCCCCTGGATCAAAGACGCACTTTAATATTGAACCTGGTAATTTTCTCGGTTTCACTTTCACCAAGGTCGCAACAGTTATTTTAAATCGCAGATTGATATTCTCGACTATTTGTTCGAAAAGCTAATTTGTTTCCAAATATGAACCTAAAGCCCTTGCATACATTACATTTTCTAGACGGCATTACATATTATTTGTGACGGCTTTCTGTACTTACCGGAAGTTTTTGGCACCAGTGCGCTTCTAGTGAATGAAGGGAGATAAAATCCTTTCTCAGTCAGGCTACCAGTTGTCTTCAAAAAATGGTTGTAAATTTGAAGACCTCGCCTTCATTGAAATTTGAGTTTAAGCCAAGTTGTTTCCTAGGTGTTGGCTGACGTATATATCACGTGCCACCTACTTCCGTGTAAACAGAACATGACCCAGGTACTGAAGGATTATACCATCCTGCAGGGTTGCCGTTTGCTGCTTCTGATTGGTTCGAAGATAAACATATATCTCGAATTTTTCGGAATTGAGGAGGAGTAATAAACCAAGGCGAGATCGAAGCGTTATAGCTAATAATTCAGATACTCCCAACCATATGGCACTGCATTTGTATTCCTCGCCGGCAAACGTTGTACGGGCAATATGTTTGTGCCATCTCATTCCTCATAAACCAAGGCGAGATCGAAGCGTTATAGCTAATAATTCAGATACTCCCAACCATATGGCACTGCATTTGTATTCCTCGCCGGCAAACGTTGTACGGGCAATATGTTTGTGCCATCTCATTCCGTTGGTTCTTTTGTACACTCCAAACAGTCCGCCAATCTTCATTGGCGGATTGGTTCGAAGATAAACATATATCTCGAATTTTTCGGAATTGAGGAGGAGTAATAAACCAAGGCGAGATCGAAGCGTTATAGCTAATAATTCAGATACTCCCAACCATATGGCACTGCATTTGTATTCCTCGCCGGCAAACGTTGTACGGGCAATATGTTTGTGCCATCTCATTCCGTTGGTTGTTTTGTACACTCCAAACAGTCCGCCAATCTTCATGGAAGCTCAAAAATATGCTATCCATATGAAAACAGATACACCTATTGGTTTTTGGTACCAAAGTGACAGTGGACAAAGTCACAGACTGCTCAATCATTAATCTAGCCTTGTCAACACGGTATACTGAAATTTACTTCACCGATCTTCGACAAAATTCAGTGATGTTATCCAAGTGACTGTGTAAAATCCAAGTTGGGGGTCAAAAATTCGAGGATCAAAGGTTACGGTACCACAAATATGAATTTAGCTTTGTCCGCATGTTTTCTTGTGTTACACTCCACATGACATCCTAATACTTTCAGAGTTTAGTTGAAAATGTCGATCCAAAAGCCAAAGGTTAAGAGACCAATTCGATTGTAGATTGATCTCATGTGCTTCTTACTAAGTTTGTGAACGTCTTCTCATATAGACCCCTTGCTGTAGTGTTGATTATTTCTGAATAGACGACAACGCGTACACTTGTAACGACATGTATATCGATGAATTCCAAATCATAAGACCAAGAAAGTTGAAAGTATACAAAATTAACTCCATAAATATTAAGTGGTTTCCCTGTTGTTGTAAAATGGAGCTTGACTGATCTGTGAAGCATTCGGTGAAATCCAATCTCTGATGCCACCATCCTTTCAAATATTCAGTAGTCTGGGCACGAAAAACTTAATGTTGTTACGCAGATATAAACCAGATCTGCACATACCGACGCTGGCACAAGAGAGTCAAGCCAGATCTGCATATTCCGACTCCAGCACAGGAGAGTCAAGCTAGATCTGCACATACCGACGCTGGCACAGGAGAGTCAGCCCCCCCGTCATATTGTTATGTAGATATTATTCATTCATATTTGTCTTAATTCTCGTTCCTTTTTACATTTTCAGAGAGATCATGTTGGAGAAAGCAGCCATGGGTATCATTTCTGTAATCAAAGGCCATGAATATAAAATGCCATTTTATCGTTCATTTGAGTCATTTGTTCTCACTTGCAAGGTTACAATACGTCATATACAAGTCTTCCGAGCTCGTGACTTTTTCATCATATTCGGGCAATTACGGGTGAATTGGTTAGAAGTAAGACATCTGTGGCGGAATGATATATGTACATGTATATATTAGGAGGGCCAAGGTTTTCTAACGACATCATAATCAAAACGCTGCTGAAATAACGACATTGCGAAATTCATTTGATTAATAGAATACTAGTATGTGGTGAAGATCTGACGATAGGAATATTGCGGCCACCAATTGGAACTGTTCGAATTACAAGCGTCTAGTCTGTCATTCATAATCCAGCCGTCGTCCATTAAAGAATATCCGCGTCCATAATCCAAAGACCTATTCCGTATTCCATATAACAGTATTAGCACCAAATTCAAAAAGACAATCATAGTATACATAAACATAGACTAGAAAAAAAAATCTGTAAAAATCTGGTACTAGTTTCATTAAAATATTCCACACGGTTGTCGAGTTATGGCTGTTTGAAAACCGGCAAGCGCTCTTCAGACAACTTCAGCAGTGGCGTCAGGGCAGGAACAAGTCGAGCTGTCATCTTGATTTCTGCATCTCTTAGCCTACATATCGCCATTTTACGCCTCTCCTTTGTCAATTTTAAGTCATAAAGAAAGCTTTTTATTCAAAATGCCACGACGGTGTGTCGTTGGAGGGTGTAGTAACTCGGAGGAGGCAACAACTGACCTTCCATGTACTATCGATAGTTTCCTCTGTTCTTCTAAAAGGGAATTTATTATTACATAAGTTATATAAGACTTGTTGCTAGTCAAGTAACTTGTGTGGAGCGGTGGTCGATGCGACTTTTTTTTAAATTTCTTCGCTTCTTTTTTTCTCGAATATCCTCGATTTAGGACAATAGTATCATTATAGCATAGTATGTCATGCCTCAAACCCGAAAAATATGATTTCCTTCATTATTTCAACAGCTAACAGCATTTCCTAGGTCTTAAAATCACGTTAGAGACAAATTCATCGTTGGTGACTCTTGCCTTTGCCAAGGGAGATAATTTTGCAGGAATTTCTAGCAAAAAAGAGACATTTTTAGGGTCTAATGGTCCTTTGTTTCCATATGAAATTTAGCAAAGTTAATAAACAACAGTTATTAGATATTTTGATCGATAGAAAATCCCACCGCTGTTGTTATGCCAATGGATAAAACTTGCGCACCTTAGGGAAATTATATCTGGGTTTTAAGATTGCCACTTTAGGCATAAAAATGTCAAGATAAGATAAAGATTTCAAATATTAACTTATCCCTTATCAAAACAAGTGATATAGACAAGCCTTTTGCTTTACACGGACTGTATCAGTGAATGCATGAAGAATATATATCACATTGCAATGAATTTATACGAAGTCTTTGGTAGTCAGTACCGAACACCATATCCTAGATTATCATTAGGATGAAGCGGATTGGTATTGACTAGTTCGGGTAGTCACTTGCGCATACCCAGTGAAGAGCTTTGAGCTCGGCTCTGTTGACTTCCGGGGGCTATCAAATAATGTTATGCATAGGGCCGAACCGCTTCTCAAACGTCCAGAATTTATACTACAAGTTGCAAAGCTACAATTCTTTTAGACATGATAGCCACTTTTGTTTTCCAACGCATGCAGAATTTTGGCTATGTAATTTGAAGGAACACCAGCTAAAATCGCATGTTTATATTTAGTCCCATTGCATCTGGCTGGCAGTATCAAACCGGAAGTCAACAGACCTGTGCAAAAAGCTCTTCACTGGGCATGCGCAAGTGACTACCCGAACAAGTCAATTGTCGGGATTCAATTACAGATTGATTTCCAATGTCAATCAATAATTTGTTATGCTTGGATTAGGCTGGTTTCGTCCATAAATATTAGCAATCGTTACTGGCGTGTCCCAAATATTAGAGCTGGTTATCAAGTAATTTAAATTTGGATCCCTTTCTATTCTGTCTACTTTATATTCAAAATTACTGTTAATAAGGATAAGAACCGCACGGGCGTTGGATTCAGAGATACTTTTCTGGGTAACATTTGGACGGTTGATGCTTTTCAGTATATGTGTCAGTGTAGATGTCTTGTAAATATATGATATTGTATTTAACTTCATCAAATAGTGGAAAACGTCACAGGCGTTTTGAAGCTCTTAGCAAACCCTTGACAATACATGAAAACCATAATAACTGTATCAATAATTTAGCGCATGTACAGGGCAAGGATAATTATTGGCAATGGAAACATCGGTCAGAAAAGCAATTATCATTGATGTCAAAATCACTGGCTTTGAAGATGTTTGCGAATATTACGAAATGTAAGGAAATATAGTGTTGGTGGATTTAAAATAATAAATGTATAAGTAAATTCCGTCGTGTTAATTTATTCAGTATATACATATATTCCTTCAGATTGTTCTGATACAGTAGCAGGGTGACTCCGTAAATATTAGCGAAAATAATTTTGTAATTAAATATTTCACATATATGTATTCATGTCATCGTCAGGAATGGTAGTTTACAACAGGTTTCATGTGTATATATAAGTTTTACAGAACGGTTCAAAGATAATCAACCAGTCAGACATACTATACAGTGAATAATGTTTTAGCCAATGGTGCTGATTTGAACTAACCAGTGAAAGGATGAGGATGACATGAATAAATAAATGTTTATGTCGAGATCTACAAAATGCTTCTCGCTCATATTTTTGGGGTTACCCTCATCCTGTATTATGCCAGTTAATCAGTGGATCGCTTTAGATTGTTCTATTTCACGAATTAAATTAACAATACTACCCAGGAAGGAATTTGGAGTGCCCTTGCCAAATGTGAATCTCTAACGAGCGTTTACGTTACATTGCATGAGATGGTTGAAAGACAAACACACACTAAACGCCAAGACAATATGCTCATGTCCAGTTATATGCATATGGAGAAAAGACACAGATTTATTGAAGGGCTGAAGATATATTTGTATTTAGCCGACCCAGCGAATGCTGACGACCTCTTGAAAAAGTGTTTATGATACGGGACGTTTTACGTGTCGCAAATGACATTGCGACATCGCCAATTCAGCGGCGAAGGCACAACGTCAAATCAGCGTCCGACGTCAAAGTTGATTCGACGCCAAACGCCAAACTTTATTGCAGAACATTTTTTAACGGCTAAGTTGAATCAACGTTTAATTTAGACATCATTTCATATTTTCATTTTCAACGAGTTGGGAATATTAAACACATAGAAATAACACTTGGTACATACCTTACAGGAAAGACAATCTTTAATCTTTGTGGATCTACGAACAGCTAATGAGAGTAAAATATCGTCCGCGGCACGCGAAGCAGCAGGCTACAACGTGGTATGGCGGAGGGGTTATGGCAGGCTCTGTGAAACTATTGCAGTCACCATATTCATGGCGTAATTTTATTCCGTGTATAAAGTGAAGCCTGACAAGTTGAGTGTTTATAGCACTCCACTGATTGAGATGGAGAAACCCACAAATTCCGCAATGCGGTCCGCGGGTAACCTTGATTCCAGAAATAATTTACACAAATTATATTT
>JAVTVY010045502.1:0-21594 GCA_036873755.1 Hanleya hanleyi
ATCTCCCTTGGTAGTGAATGGATGGTACAGATCGCCTATGATAGCCAATGAAATCAGCTTGCCTAAGACTGCAGATAGGTACTTAGCTCAGTTCCAAGGTGATAACTTGGGATTTTCTCACTCAGTATTTGGACATGTGATGTCCCTGTGTGTAGAGGGGGCATAGCATTGATACAAGACTTAAAAGTTTTATTACATAAATTTAGCTGCTCTTAATTTTATTCAATCGTTGAACTTAAATATCGAAAACTACATTTTGTTTCTTATAATATTTTTGCAAAACAGACCTGAATATGACACTACTTCACAACCCATGATCTACCAAATGCCCAGTTTTCGTAATAATAGCTGGATTATTCAACTTTATATGCATTTAACCCTACCAGGTCTGTTGGGGGGGGGGGGCACCAAACTTTCTGTGTTATCTCTGGAACGACAAAAGATTGAGAGCTTCAGGGACGAAATGCCCCCTCCACCCCTCCCGCCTTCCAGGCCTGGACAGGTCACAAAAAGCTCAGGCCGGAGAGGGTTAATGGGAAATTTGTTTCCTCGTATAGAAAACTGAGACTGAGCAAACATCATTGTTTGACATATTTTCCGTCTTCAGATTACTTGCTAGGCATGTTGCGCGTAAAGTTCATGACATTTTGTCACTTTTCAAATAGCTGTATGATTAATATTTCCGTTTATATTTTGCAGATCTGTATTCACCTACTTGAAAAGTTACCTGTGTGAGACATGTACTTAGTGGTACGCAACTCAGTGATCCATTCTTAAAAGTCAGTCCTTCATTCAAGACAGCGTCTTCCAACCTTTTACATTACGTTGAAATCTATTCAAATTTAGGCTATCCGTGCCTCAATATTTATAGAATATCTGTTCCCATAACTTGCTCTATAAATGAAATTTAACTTCTTGAGACTCCCGCAGTGTTATCTTTTCCTTTGTAATTTCTACATTAGCCCAATAGCCAGGCAGACTACTTTGTATGCAGAATACTGTCCGTTTCATCCCCTGTCGACCATTGCATGTTTTAGCGGATCACATTTTTTCATATTTTTTTAAATATCAATTTTAAGTTTTACAATTTCATTTCAAATATAATCGATTCGTTAAATTCCCAAAATTGCCAATATACGAGTTGTCAGAGCATTTCCATCATAGCTCTCAGATTTGTATCTAATGCCGCTTATGCCGATGCTAGGGGCCGTGTGGTCATGTCATCCAAGTTCCCACATGAACAGGTACAATAAAAGCGTACCTGAGATACAACACATATCACGAATCGTTAGATTCTTGGTATGTGCTTTAAAATATGTTAACCGGGAGACTATACTGGGCAGTCATGTGGCTCTGTCAGTATGTTGGCACCTCTTCCCACTTCCCTTATATGTGTTGGAATTGACGAGACTTAGGCTGCAGATAGCTCTTGCTAACTCATACGTTTGATCTTATTTGTCGGTATTCATGAACAGTATACCTATATTATCGGACAGACTCTCCGGGATGGAAATGTTTCAATTTGCTAACCATTTGGTAGCAGGAGACATGACCGGTGAGATTCGCCAGTGTCCACAAGTCCCTTGTGCCCCTAGTTAAAATCAAACAGATGATGATGGCGTTGAATCGGGATTTCTATAATCTTTCTCATTGAACATTACTACCTGTGATGTTTCAGGAGGTGTCTTTTGCAAGGCCAAAATGATCTGTACCAGGAAGGTTTGTGAATTTTTTATTCTATTACATAACGAGCAAGAAAAAAAAGTTTCGGGTAATACTTTGTCTATGGAGGCAAATAGATATAGCCAATTAAGTTTTCGAGAGGCAACTACCAGGAACAGAATACCGGTAACACCTCGATCATCCAAACTAGAAAATTGAAAACCTCAAATACCGACAGAAACAGGATTGGGGGTAGAGAGTTACATAAACGATAAAGAAAATCCGATAATATAACCAGTCGATCTTAGTTTCACCACTGAAACAATCCAAATTACCTAGTAAGCACTTGAACAAATACATAAGCGAACCACTCATATTCACAAACAGGAATACGCTACGTATTTAACTAGAAATTACAAAAATTTTACAATTAACAATAATTTAACAATAACCCCTCGACACAATTAACAATAACTTAACAATAACCCCTCGACACAAAAGTGTGTCTGATGAATGGGAAACTAATGGTTAGTATAGTTTTTCCAACGAGTGTTATGTTGTTGGGAGTATCGACGGGAGGGGTGAAAGTCTTGGCGAATTGTACACATATCTGAAGTTTATATTACAATTAAGAATAACACATATGCCTACCGTATCCAAAGTCTTCTTTTCATGGAATATTGTATGCACTCTCTTAAAATGAAAGAATTGTATTCAACATTATAAACTTCCGAGGAATGAAAACATTATACACTTTCAGAAAGTATTGAAAAGAAGTGTTATATCCAACATTTTACTGCTGAACCAGGAGCAATTGCTGAATTTAAACCTCGCAAAGTGTTGTATTGCTCCTGATGAAGCACTATAATGTTGGATAAAAAACTTCTTTTTTTCAACACTTCATATAATCTTGTCACTTCGCGGACTTTTATAATGTTAAATACAACATTTTCATTTCAACACTTTCCGAGAGTGCGTGTGCTTTTTTTTATAACTGAGTATTTCAGAATATATATATGACAGAGTATATCAATCCCTGGTTAAACAAAACCGTCCGAGACACATTTTCCAGCTGATAGGACGAGGTGAATTTAGTATTTGACGGGCGGGCTGACTTCAAGATTTTCATTCCTGGTGGTCGAGTCATGTGGAGGCTTTGGTCGGCTACAGCGGACACCCTTGAAAACACGTAGCATGTATCCGCGATATGCCCTGGAGTTGCGAAAAAAAGAAAGCACAAATACAATATTGTTAGATATCCCATAAGGAAATAACACATCACATTTTTCTCAAGTACGCAAACATCTTTCCATAAGCGGATGGCTTATGGATACTTTTTCATCCTGATATAGCGTTTTTGGAGAATGTAGACGATGCGGTGGCAACAGTAGCAACTATAGTTTATGAAAACAGCCATATAGCTGTTAAACAATGTAACACCGTCCCAAAGCATCGAGGTATCGTGAGCATTGGAAGTATGAGATAAAAGGAACCGATGGTTGTTTTCAAAGTTTTCAAAAGCAAAGTGGTATGTATTGATGGCCATTCAGGAGAGGAGAGGTACATATCATTCAAATCTTGTCAGTACTGGTCAATACTCCACAACATTTGTGGCAAAACACAATCATTCTCTGCGCTCTAGTATGCAACGTCTAGTGTTTATATCATGATGCCGGTGAACGTGATACAAAAACACAAGATTAGACCCAATCGATATATGTTTTCCGAGCAAGCCAGCTCCCGAGCTACAGTGTCTAATTTCGCTTGAGCCGGTGCTAGGGCCGTGTAGATACTGCAATGTCCCCACATGAACAGCTGCTATGAAAGCGCGGCTGAGATACTAAGGCTACATCGGAGAATCCATGGTATTCTCGGAGTCTGCATTTGAGGTGCCGAGGGAAGTTTTCCTGTCAAGAAACCTGGCTGCTCTTTAGTCGCTCGACGTCGTCAATTTTCCCACCTCTTGCATATCGCTCCAATTCTTCTAGGGGTGGTAATTTATTATCTCTCCACATGGGGATAGATATCGCTTGCCGCTAATCAGAGAAATATATAATTTTGGATCAGCAAAAACTGGTGTTCGAAAATTGGCGAGTCTATTAACGCTAAGAAAAACTTCATTTCATGTGGATTATACCCTTCCACTCGAGTGCAGCGGGATGTTTTTAAGAAATATACAGGAGAGAGAGAGACAGAATTAAGGTTTAATGTCGCGTTCAGCAATATTTCAGCTATACAGCGACGAAAGAAGTCAGTATATTTGTCTGCGGAGTCATATGACTTGTGGTCAATAATTCGGTGTGGAGGCTAAGAATGTCCGGTGGCTAAGAGTGTCCGGTCTCTATCTTCTAACCCAGGTAGGACACTTATCTCCACATTGGGGACAAGTGTTCGCCCTTGGTCGCAATTGAAAAGGATATGAAAATGGACACTAATCACCAGGACATTCTTATTCATCACACCGGCAACATTTTGAGGGTGGTTGTGATATAAGGACTTTTGATTGGTCGCGATGGTAGATCACGAGTTTGAAGAGGCGTGGCGTATACTCATGAATAATACACGAAGTGAAACGGCGGTGTAGTATTTCAACACGGAGCATCGTAGAAATAAATATATTAGAAAGAAAGATATCTGGATAACATCAGAACATTAGCTGAATATTAAGTGCTAATGCAGCGAAATTGTCAATTTCATTTTTACCATGAAATTTTACGGTTTGGAATTTCTGGTTTAAGTTAATAAAATTCCAACAAACACTTTTAAACAGGAAGATATATTTTGCTACGAAACACAAGGGGGTTAGTGGATCAAGTGCGAACTGTTTACGGTCGCCATGTTTTCTTGTGTGTGACGTCATATGTATGACATGCCGGTCGACAAGCAAGCCAGTGATACGTGCGACATATGGAATTCATTTACATGTAGGAGGAAGGTGGTTTTTTGACGGAAAGAATCAGAATGGCAAGCATTAGAAGTTGTGATGAGTTAGCGTCGTCTGTGAAGACAATGGAGACTTGTTAACTGCCGATACTAACTATTCTCCGTACTATTCTTGAAAGCGACGTTAAATTCTATTCACTCACTCGCCCTATTCTCCGTAGAAGAAAGATTTCAACTTCAAGAAAATAACGACGATCGATCTTAATTGTCCCCAGATTCACAGATATAATTCTTTTTTTCTATTACAGTCAACCTTTTGTTTGATCTAAAAACACAATTTTATACGCTCTAAATTGGAATGAAATCTTTCGCGACGTCTTCGCGAAAGAGTGCTGTCTCCGAGGTCCGTGTGCTGCCAATTCATGTCTTTATGCTTTCCACCAGCCGTGCTGTGTTTGTGAATTTTTTTCTTCACACCAGTGTTTTTTTATGACATATCAGTATTGTCAATGTCAACCAAAGCAAGCTAGAAAATAGCCTCTACTAGTGTGCTTGAGAAGTCATTCGGTTGGTGTTTTTTACAAACCCATTTCTTGTTTGAGGATATGTATAGATATGTATAGTTACACGGGCTGGTAAATATGTTATATAGGTTTTGAAACACTTCATGCAAAGAGTCTATCCAACAAATTTCATGGATGTATGCTAGTATATGATTTACTTCATATGTTCAATGTTGTTGTTATTGAAATATTTTATTTTTCACCTGTCTACGCTCCGGCACCAGTCCCGGTCTGTCTTTGGTTGACGTGGACGTGGCTGCCCAATACCACCGGCACAATCGACCACTGGAATACATTGTAGCTTGTCTAACTAACGTCCTCCTTTTCCCGATAGAATCCGAAATATGCAGGTTCGAGCACATAAATCTGCCGACTTCGAAATGAGCTGAACGCAGGAACGCCGTAGAAGAAACACTGAAGTTTGGGCGATGTGTACGCACAAAATTGACCCATTTTCGCCGAATAATGGGGTCCTTTGGAAACATATGCAAAGATATCCCGGGTGTAAATTAACTGCTCGAGCAACTGACTAAATTCGGACCACCGGCGACACAGTATTTCCCTCCATGCGGACGGGCTTGCCTCCCTCCAACATTGTCCGCCATGTTGAGGGGAGACTCAAGCTGACGATGTTCATACTTATGACGTCATTCATATATAATTTTGTAAACAAAGCCAATGAAAACGTTCGCGCTTTTACGAGCACAATTGCACACCCCTTTCAATTTGAAATAAGAACTTCTCCTGGTCCGATTTTCCTTTTGGATATAGCAAATTAATCACGAAAGAATACGAATAAAATTATTTAATAAAAATTTCACTGCATTAACACTTTAAAGTAGTATGTCATTGATAGAGGGAAAATATAGCTGGCACCATTGAATACTACCAGCATTCTCTGTAGATAAAGAATAGAAATTAGACTGTGCTGTTCATAAAAATCTCAGATAAGTTACGAACGATGTTCATTCCCATGGTGAGACACGGCAATTTGGCATCATGTAATAGTGAATGATGTTGTAACTTAAAGACCGAGATCACAAAAACGTTTGTTTATTCACAAAGGTTTTTCTTGGCCGGTTCTCTTTGGCCACTTTCCAGAATGATGTACACATTTGGGCCCACGTTGGGCACACGCATCCAGACTCGTTGGACCGTTGTGGAAAAGGCACTTTGGCCCATTTAGATGTAGATCGTAGGGGTAACGTGGGCTTCCAAGATAGCGCTACGTTTTGTTAACACAGCAATCCACTGCGGGGCCGCAGGTTGGCCCAAAACTGTCCTGTGGGGCATGTTCTCACCAGCCCACTTTGGACAAATCCATTCTTGCTTTTTGTATCAGTATTAGCAGATTGTATATGCCACTTAGACATAACTTTAAAAAGTTGAGGTATCTTTCTGAGGAGTAATCAAGGGAAACTTTCAAGATGCCCATTAGCGTCCGGTCCAACTTAGATCACCGACATCTGATATAAACTTACCGAATTTTTACCAGAAAGATCCAAAGTGTGCCTTAGCCTAAGTTTGAATGGTGACATAAGTTTTAACCCCCGCGATTAAATTTGACGGAGGTGGTTGAGCTAAATATTATGCAAGACTGAATTTGTATGCTCACTATCGCAGTTATATATCTGGAAATGTGTACTTGATTAAAACACTTCCTTGGCAGTTACAAACTCTGGCAGGGGAAATAAGAAATTTGAATATACAGCCTGCACACACAACAGAGGCGGATCAAGTCTAAAATTATTGTCTAGTAACCAGATTTTTCTTGATATATCTACTACCCGTACAGTGGTTCATTATACTATCAGCGAATGGCATCAAAGGTCGAGCCGGGCTGAGTCTTTGCCAACTCAACGTAGCCTGGCAGGGCCATATCCTTGACGCTGTCCCGTTGACTCTGTTCAACCCAAAAACGACTCTGTCGGCATGACGTGGGTAAGTCATATCGTGACAATGCTCATGCCTGCCCCCACTTTACCGCATTCAGTCTGATCTGAGAGTCCCAGATGGTGCCAAAGCCCAACCATGCCTTCACTTACCCACCTTCTCCCGACGTGGGCCCAACATGTACATAACGGTGTAGTATTTGGGTTAAGGTCAACCGTTCACCGAACGTCTAAAGAGACGCCAAAAAAGTTCAAATTCTTGAGAGACAAGAAAAAATACAGGGAACACATGCATATGGAATCACTGAACCAGACTCTTCAGTTGAAGGAGAACAACAACAACAACATATTCAAGCAGACTAGAGGAAACTTCTGTGCTCAATTCAATACTGACCAGCGATACGGATTTGATATTTTTGGAACATCATGATGTCTTGCCGGCATCATTGAAAACTGTTGACCGCTTCTCTCTTGCAGGAAACAAGCATATGTTTATGTATACTATGATTGTCTTTTTGAATTTGGTGCTAATACTGTTATATGGAATATGGAATAGGTCTTTGGATTATGGACGCGGATATTCTCCGATGGACGACGGCTGAATTATGGATGACGGACTAGACGCTTGTAATATTAACACAACCAGAAGTTAATTATGTGTGTTTTCGGTACAAAATGTTCCAGTGAAACGGAACAGAACTTGTGGCAAACTGTGGTGCGTGTATTCGATGGATAATACCATCAGTGGCCTCATTCTCCATCAACAGATATTATGAGAGAATACATGCTATTACTTGCAATGTGGGTACCAAATGCATAATTTCTACCGTGTTGACTCACCTGGACATAGTGAAATAGATAATCGGGTTGATAAAGCTGTTACCATATCCGACCGAAATCAGTACGAACTTTAGATCAGGCCCGAAACCAACCCGCTGTATGGCGTTGTAAAGCACATATGGACCCCAGCATACAACGAATGAAGCCATCAGTACAAGTAACAGCTTGACCACCTTCAACAGAACAACAGCCAATAAAAGGGATACAATCGTTTTCGGGATAGTCTCAGTATCCGGAAACCTTCGTTCTACAAACGATATCAAGAAATTGGCATCACGACCTATTCCACGTTTACATATGATGGCGGAAGAAGGGATGGGGCGAGGATAGGGGGTTATTTCGACTGATTTTTTACACTTACGCCTTACATAACCTGGAAGTTTCATGGGGGGGGGGGAGATATCGTTCACATTCAGAGGAAAAAATTTGCTTAATCCAATGAATTACTCGACTAGGTCATCAATGTCAGTTTCTTGACAGTCCATGAATATCTTCACTTTTAAACAGACAATACTGGATTGAATTTTCTGACAGTCGACGAATATCTTCACTTTAAAACAGACAATGCTGGATTGATTTTCTTGACAGTCGTTGAAAATCTTCACTTTTAAACAAACAATGCTTGATTGATTTTCCTGACAGTCGACGAATATCTTCACTTTTAAACAGACAATGCTGCGTTGATTTTCTTGACAGTCGTTTAGAATCTTCACTTTTAAGCAAACAATGCTTGATTGATTTTCTTGACAGTCCATGAATAGGTTCATTTTTAAACAGACAATGCTGGATTGATTGTTTTGACAGTCCATGTATAGCTTCACTTTTAAACAGACAATGCTGGATTGATTTTCTTGACAGTCCACGAATATTTTCACTTTAAACAGACAATGCTGGATTGATCTTCGTACAAAAGTTGCTCATTGCGATCATTAATGGGTTTGGCTAGGTAAGGTATTGTGAGTATGTGCTGGGAATGTCAAAAGACGAAACATACGAAGGCATACTTCTTAAGCTATCAGATCTTCGACTTAGGTGGACAGTTCAGACCTGGAGAAAAAATGGGAAAGAGATTATTCTTACGAGGTATCCATATAGACAAACAGGTCTTGGATACCCATAGGACGAGGCGCATCAACTGCACTTTCAAACGCAAGATGATCAAAGCATGGCACTTGTTGTTCAGAACTCAATTTCAGACTGTGATAGCACGTATATACAAATAGATGCGACAACAAGATATAGAAACATTAGGAAGTACCTGCTTACGGGATTGGACGGCATCGATTTTCGGGTTATCTTCTCTCATCGGCCTACAATGTGTGGTAAATGTACGATATATATTAAACATGGGAAAACCAAAACGGGTATTAGAGAAGTAGAATAACTAAATAGCGCTTGATATAAAAGATGCCAAATAAAATACATTCTTAATATAAACTGACCGAGAGGGATATAGACAATAAACAACAGTTAATCGTGTTCACAAACTAATCGACTTCACGCATGGTAAGGCCATGGTAAGACCAGCGTAAGGCCATGCGTGAAACTGATATTCTAAATTTACTACTTATTTCTCATACTTACTTGTTAAATATGACATTCTTTCCAGCTAGATTTCTGCTGATTCATTTAAAAAAAATATACAATTGCGATGTATTATGAAATATAAACTAGAAATATTTATTTTGGGATTTTATCAAACGAGTTTAACACCATCTGTCCTGGGTTATTCGAGACCTCTCCAGACTTGGGGGTGGATGGGGGGGGGGTCAACAAAGGCATTTTTGGTCGATTTTTCGATCAGGTTTTATATTTCAGTTATGTATGTATTTTTCCCCAAAACCTACATGGTATATCAGTAAATAATAAGATTATGGGAAATAAAATAGTTTTTGCCCACTTTTCCACGCAAAAAAGCATGAATTTTGGAGAAATATAACGAAAACATAAATTTTCTTGTATCCCACATGGCCGCAAGTTTGAGTTTACCCATGATGCTCTGCTCGAATGATATCCAAATAGACTCAAAATGACTGCGAAGCGATAAACTAAAAAGCTCTAAATTATTCGTCGTTCCGGAGATAGGTCAGAAAGTTTGGTAGGTGAAGCAATACTCTCTCCCCCCCCCCCACGGCATGGCAGGGTTAATGGAAAATCAGATGGCTGATCACCAGTGTGATTATTTAATTCCCATATCATATCTTAACATATAAATGACGAAATAAAATCGAGACGCGATAAAGCTAGTGTATCAAATAGGTGTATCACATTGCTTTTGTTCGCTGTGATGTGATAAAAACGACGAATCTGCATTTCAAAAATACGTATTGTTCTATTACGGCTCTTACAACAGCGTTAACTTTCAACATTAGCATATTACTTTTAGAGTGACAAAGGATTTCGAATGTTCGTTCCATCGAAATAAAGTATTTGTTAGGCAGTATGCTGCTCTTGTCCATTACTACGGTTCTTAATCGAGCGTGATCTTTCAACAGAAGCCGTTGTCTTTGGTTGTCCGATCCCATGCAAGTCATGTTCATTTTCACTGCATTCGTTCATGATGTTGGTCAGAAAACGAAACACTTCAACCAGCCAGCACTGCATACCAGAGCATGTAGCGCGACGTCAAATTTACCTCCGTTGACTTTACAAAGACTGAATGTATGATTGTGGTGTGTCGCGCCGCCATCAGATGGCACAAAAGCAAATTTACTCGAAGTTTTGTGTTAATAATTGTGCATTTTATAGCATTCTGTTGTGTGTTGAAATACATTTAAATGTGGAAGGGAAACGTTGAATGCCCAAGCCCAAGCCAACTAAGAACAGTATTATTACGAATGTGTTGTGTTACATGCAGTGCCACAGACCGATAAATCGGTTGTTCGTCTTTCCACATAAAAATCATCAGTTATGTAATAATTGTCCGTTGTTGATAAACCAATACGTCTAGCGACTTCAATAGATCATGGAAATATGGTAAAAGAATATAATCTTTTACAGTTTCACAGCACATTATATACCGGCTTGCTGAAACCAATGTACCATGGCCTAACTATAGTATGAAATTGAATTGTATTTACTGAATGTCATGAAATGAGTACAACTTTCCAATATTACCTCTCCCTCAAACTGATAAAACATATCATATATGCCTTTGATATATTTAATATCGAATGATCCATCCTCCTCATTACATGGCCAATATATAAAAAAAATCCCCTCTATTTTGCACATTTTAAAGGCAAGGATGAATCAAGATGCAGCGCATAAAACCAGACATTGAATTTAATTGATTTTAGAAACGAAAGCAGTTGACGTTATCGGTGATCCTAGTCAACAAGGGCTGATTGAACAGGAGTTCATTGTGATTTCTCACATGGCGAGGAGGCTAGACAAGAAAATTGAATTATAATACAGTTTTTTTCTGTCCGGATCGCTATATAATACCATACCATCTGTCTCCATGCGATAAGTATGGTCGGTCAGTAAAGGGAAGCATTTAATTGCATGGTTGTTGTGTTTCACTACCAACAATCACGTGAAGCAAAGGTAATTTCCAAGAAGTCCACTGTAACGGACGAGAGCAGAACACTACAAAACAAATTCTTTAATGCGATGGAATGGACATTCAAAATTATATGCTAATGTTAAAAGTTAACTCTGTTGTAAGAACCGTAATTTACGAACGGGTTTTCTTCGAGAAGGCTCATCAGCGTGTCACACGGTCAACTTCAAGGGCGGATCCAGCGAAATTGATGATATGGGGGTCGAATATCATAGCCCGACGGGCGAGTGTCCAGGGGCCGCCTCTGAAGCTCCGGGGTCATAGATCGTCGGAGATGCGCTCTAAACGTTTTCGCAGAAATAAATCTAAACTTAATGTATGCAAATTTATGGTTCTATTTTCACATTTCTTTCGGACTGATATTGAAAAAATCACACCTCATGCGGGAATCCTTTTTACTTTCTAGTTAAATTTAACACATACACGAAACGATGAACTTTACGTCATGGAACATTAGAAGCCAGTACGCGTACCGGTATTGCTACGATTCCCTTACCCAAAGCTAAAGTAAGGAAATCATCACAGCCCAAAAGCGAGGGTCCAGGGGGGAATCTAGGCCCCTGACAATTCGAGGTCCTAGATCGTTCTTAGCATTATCCCGGAAATAAATCTGAAAACAATGTATGCGGATTTATGATTCTTATTTCATGTTTGTTTCGCTTTTACAAGCACGCATCGTTTTCGAAGAAATCGCATGTCATGCCTCCATTTGACTTTCTAGTTATATTTACCACTTACAATACAATGTCCTTGACGTTATGGAATATTATAAATCAATATGGTACAATTCCTTTACACAAAGCTAAAATAAAGAAATCCTCACAGCCCAACAGGCGAGGGTTCATAGGCCGCCCAGGCCGGGGTTGCCGGGCATGCGTTCCACGCGTCTTCCCGGAAATAAATCTGAACTTAATGTATGTAGATTTATGGTTCTGTTTTCACTTTTCTTTCGCATAAGCACATAAAGACAGAAGTACAACACACGACGACACACGACGCTCGCGGCGATAATGTCTGATTTGAGATATATATTGAAACTCCACCTTAAATAGTACACTCACAAACCACATGAATGATGATGGTCTATTTAATAGACCGATAGATACTCTTATTACATGATCCGCATTCGTTTGTTTTGCATTTCATTTTAAGACATCATTTCCACGTGGAATCCCAGGGTTCGCTGATCCCTCCATAAAAAAAAAATGTGTTTGCATGTTTTATTGGAGGGGGGTCCGGACCCCCTGATATCCCGTAGATCCGGCCTTGAACTTTGATGGCAATTAGGCCGGAAACCAATGCGAGATAAGGGGCATAAAGCCTGCTCCTGTTCGCACCTCGAGCTGACCAATTTCTGAACCTGTAGTCTTCAAGAAAAGGATGTGCACAGATTCCCGCGATGATACACTTTTTCTTCCCTCGTACCGTGAGTGTGATTTTATTTTCCAGAAATTGCATTGCATATTTTTGCAGTTTCTTTATTCATCCAGTGACATTGCCATTACCTTTGGCATGGGTTTGTCAGATTAACGAAGACATGTATGAATGAGAGAATCTCGGAAATAACTACTTCAATTACTGATTTGAATTCGCCACGCAAGTGAGCCCCTCACTATTTCGACTTCCTGCAATAAAGATAAGTGCCAGAGCCACATGTTAAAAGACAGAAAAACACTCAAATCCAAAGTGTAGGTAGGCAGAAAATCGAGTATGAATGGTCCCAATCCCTGGTGACGTATTATATCTCTCTCAATCACGTGATGAATTGTGTATTCAATCATCTGTATAACACTTATCCAGAAATCTAGCATCGCTTATATAACACCAACCCAATTATATTGGCATTGTCAACGCAAAGTACATGTGACGCAAGGCGTGAAGTCCTATATGTAACCCGATACAGCCCAGGGTCCTCGCGCTGGCAATTAAGTTGATGTCATGTTACATGAGGCAGGTGACAGGCTAATTGAATTGTTTTAAAATCCCAACCCGCCATTTAATTGTCATGGATGTTGGGGGTCTGCATTGCATCAAGGGATAGAAGTGAAATTTTATTGTCATGGATGTAGATGGCCTACGTCATCTGGTGTCAGGACAATTTGAGACTGATAGCTAATATTTCAGCTGTTATCGACAGATGTGGGGAATATACAGATGTGGGGAATATACTCAATGTATTATTCAATCTCAATTGATATGAATGCTCATTTGTCTCTACAGATATACCGTATGACTTCCGGTAAACGAAACCCCTTAATAGTCAAATGTCTTCCAATATCATAATCAAGTCTGTTTCATTATCAGCACGTTCTCGGAACAGAGGAATATTCAACTCGATATTTCACTTGTCGCACAATTTGCGTATTGATCATTATAGTACATTTCAACATGTTACCGACAATCACTTTCTGATACCAAAGTGATTGTCCACCGACCTCCACTCATTAGGATATTATACAACTGAGCCGTTAAAAAGAACGTATGGTGCATGAATCGAACAATCTTTTGTCATATTCCAACATTATTCCTGATTCTCGATTATAATGATAATGTCGCTAAACCGAAAACTTCCTCTCGGGTAATGTCGGGATCTTGTTTGCTCCCGAAGGTCGCTCGATCTTCTTTAATAGTTCGTACGCACCAGTTATGTTCTCCATGAACTGTTAATCGAATGTCTCTACAATGAGATGCTTAAATTGGCGCTTCTTGGTCAATTCAGGGAATGATGTCCAGATCTCTTTACATGGCGTTGCCTTGTTAATCTATATTTAGTCACCCAATTTTTTCTGGGTTTCTATTTCTGGAAGATGGATTTGATATCTGGCCTGCGCTAGGTCGGACATACCCTGTTATGGGTTCCTTCCTTGTATTTTTCTGCCACTACCTGAAGTTTCAATTCGCCGTTCTTAACATCTATATTCCACCAGTAGATTCGGGGAAGCTTCTGTTGGGTTGTATACATTTTCGTGGGACATTCTCCTATATGTTCTCCTCCAGTTGTTCCACTATGTTTCGGTATTGTTATTTGGTTTCCGTTTCCGGGTTGGTATCCCTTTCTAGGCGTGCCTTCCACTGTTCCCAATTCAATCTTCAAATGTCCTTGTTATGTAACGATATAGCTTGTTTGCAAACTTCCAGATCCAGGAAGTTAGAAATATGGTATCACCTTAATGGTTTATGAGTCAGTATCGCGCACACTATGACTACTGGGCATATTCTTGTATGGGCAAGGATCTAGTCAATCGCACTTTGTTTCCCGGAGTAGGCTGACTACCATTAATCATACTATGCTGATCTGGCTAAGCATCTCCTCCGTGTTAAATCATGTGATGGTCAGTGGTTTATAATGGCTAATGATTGGTACTCCACATAAACATTTCCTGACATCTGATTGCAAAATTAAAGATAGTCTAAAGCTAGGCAAGTATTTTGCTGATATCTCTCTTGGTTCAAAGGCTCTAGTTTAAAGACCTACCATGTTCTACTTCTGATAACTCCTGTTCAGATGAGTATTGGTATACTGACGTTTTTTTAACTAGTGGCTGGTTAAAACAAACATTCCCTAGCCAATAAGCTAGCAAGGTTAAGTTTCTCACCTTCACGGACGAGTTAATTGTAAAAGTTTTTCTCATGCAAATCTAGTGTCATCCGGTGGACGCGTTCGTTCTCAAAGGAGGACATGTGACATACAGCTTCACTCGTTATTTTAAGCTCATACAGAAGGATAGTGAGACACTTCACTGAATTAAAAGCTACATAATAACGGTGGTGGTTTTCCCCGTACTATTCCGAGCTACGAGACACTGCCCCACAAATTCCCCATATGGGGATATTGTGACGCGACCCACTTGGAAATAACTACCTCGAAAAAATAATGCGTATTCGTGTGCCCCATTCCATCCCACGGACGGGAAACACTGCAGCCCCGCAAATTACCCATCTGGGGCATATTCTGGAGGGGTCTGCCTCATATATACCCAGATGAGAATCGCCCTACGAATTCCTCATTGGAGGGGATATTGTAGGATGGTCCAGTTCTGCCCCACAACACCCCGCATAAGGGTTCCCATTTTTGCGAGGATATTATTGGGCGGTATACCTACACCATGCGGTAATGAATATCCCGCAAATTCCCCCTTTGTGGTGATGTCGGGTCATTCTGCACCAGAGCAAAAATAGTGCCCCCCTTTCATCCCCATATATTGGTAGAAGCACGGATAATGCGGGTATGGAATTTGCATGGAAGGTGACAGTCTGTCCTTCCTTGACTGTGTGTGTATTCTACCAAATCACTACATATCCGCCACATACTCATTCCTACGCGTTGTCCATACGATCCCCACATAGCGTGCACCACACAAGGATGCGTACTTTGCATAGTTCTGTGCTATTTAGCTGGGCCAGGTTCTATCAGACACTAGAACTGCATTGCCCTTCGAATCAGAATGACCACACCGTGACGTTTTCGGTCGATTTTGTGTGATTTCTTAAAATATATTTATTCCAACCTCTCTCTCTCTCTCTCTTCTCTCTCTCTCTCCTCTCCTCTCTCTCTCTCTCTTATACTTCAGTTGAGTTGAAGCGTTAAAATTCGCAGAAATAAAAGGAACATTATCTGATGACCGTAAAAGGTATTTCGGTAATTCATAACGTGAAAATTATTTTGTGGACGAAGGTTGTATATTAACTGATATGACGTCAGGTTGTGGACGAAGGTTGTATATTAACTGATGTGACGTCAATACGAAAACATTAATCGTTGATGCCTGCACTTTGCTAATACGTGTTCGCTCATTGCCCGAATATTTTTAAACAATAAAATAGAAAAGTTTTGTCGCACGGATAAGATAGATTAAACAGCCGGTATTTCAGGTTATATTTTCACACACTTACCCGTTATTAGCATTTCGCAGTTTGGCCGCAAACTTGGTGCTCTTCCAGAGAACGAAGCAGACCCTCAAGTACGTCGGCAGCATGATGCACAGGGGAATTATGAACACAAAGAAAAGAAGACAGATTGAGTACATCTGGTTTGCCAGTCCATTGGGCCAACTTATTATACAGCGTGAGATGGTTATATCTCCATCAATAAGTCGTAGATATTTCTACAAAAGAAAGACAATAAAATAGGCATTGCAGCATCCGCAACAAAAATCCCTTTAGAGAAATTTACATTTTTGACCTGGCTTTTATTAACGTAACGCGTGCAACATCTTCATTCTCGACTGTGATGATGTCCACTCCCCAAAAAGTACCTTCTGAAATATCTAAAATTCCAAGTTAAGCGGAAAATGTAATAGTGGTGGTTATAGGTGGATCGGCGTCATCTGGCAAGAATCTGTGATTACACGGCTGATACTATGATAGCACTGTAACCTGTGATCACACGGCTGATATTCTGATAGCACTGTAACTTCTGATCACACGGTTGATATTCTGATAGCACTGTAACCTCTGATCACACGGCTGATATTCTGATAGCACTGTAATATATGATCCTACGCCCTATTAATCTGATAGCACTGTAACCTGCGATCCCACGGTCTGATATTCTTATAGCACAACCACCTGTGATCCTACGGCCTATTACTCTGATAGCACTGTAACCTGTGATCTCACGGTCTGATACTCTGATAACACTGTAACCTGTGATCCCACGGCCGGATATATTTATAGCACTGTATTTGTATGTTTGAATTTAAATATATTTATTGCCCACTGTATCTTGCCACTCACAAACATTTATAAAAAAATGTCATCACAGTACACGGGACAAAGACTTATTAATATAGCAATAATAATAGATTGAAATATGTCAAGTCATTAATTCTATGCCCACAGATACAGACTGATGTAGCTGGTATGAATTTGTCATTAATTAGAATAGTATGTCCATAAATTTACAAAAAGAAATAATCGACACCTTTTCAATAAGACAAAAATGCTCATTAAACTTTTATTGAATTATTACTTCTTCTTTTTTTCGTAAACTCTGACCCACAGGTGGGTAACGGGCCCTTGTATAACCTATGCAGGAAATGGTAAATGATGTTCTGATGGACAGCCCATTAATTTAATGGGGGAAATTAAAGCTTGGCTGTTAAACAGGGTTCTAGGAGACCATTAGAATGACAGTGGTTTGTTACAATAACTTGAAGAACCAATACATCTGTTTAAATAATAATGGCTCAGGATTAAAGATGTAATCAGCCTCAAAATGGATGGGTTTTGTAAAAACTCCCTTGTGCGTTTTTTCAGCAGGGAAGATTACCAAAGTATCATATGGATTATATTTGATGAAAGTGGGATCGTCATATACAAAGAATGCAAGAATATCTTGTCAGAGAAATTTGTAACTCTGTCCACTTCGACGGATTTTCTGTCTCGCCATTGAGTGTGTGTTGTATGCGGAGAGGAAAATGACGTCAATGCGTGACGTATGAATGGCCATGGGATAACGTCATGGTTCGTGCCTATGGATCGGCATTATCAAGTACGCAAATTATGGAACTAATACTTATAATTGGGGGGGGGGATAGCCCGATTAACTAACGGCATTTTAATAATTTCTATTAGCAGCATGTCAATGATTTTGCAGGTTGTATTGGGGATCTGATCAGTGTACCCATGCGCACACTCTCTAAGTATATCGATAAAATTGCGGCTACGAAAATATCAGACTTTTTGGAATTCAATACAATTCTCTCCAAAGATCAGTTTGGCTTTAGGCCCAATCACTCGACATCTCTATCAGCAACTACACTATATGACACACTCGTTTCAGCAAAAGAATCAAAACTTTATAGCATAGTTTCATTCTTGGGTCTGTCTAAGGCTTCCGATCCTGTGAATCATTATATATTACTCTCTAAACTCGACCACTACGGTTTTCGAGGCCTGGCTAATACTTGGCTAAAAATTTATCTGTCTGACAGATCCCAATGTGTTATATATTATGGCGCCTACTCTGAGCCGTCTCAAATTTTATATGGTGTCCCACAAGGATCAATATTGCGCCCAATTCTTTTTATTTTCTATATCAATGATATAAGCAATGTTACTAATCTTCTGAAAATTATCTTATTTGCTGACGATACCAGTGTAGTATATTCTTCCGAAAACATAATCGAGGTCTTCGATATCATGTCACAGGAATTAGACAGACTCTTTACTTGGGTTTCCTGTAACCGACTCTCACTGAACACCAAGAAAATGAAATATATGTTAATCAAGCCTAATAACTCTAAACCTCCAGCTAATCTACTTATATCTGGCACTGAAATACAACTCGTAAATCAATTCAAATTTCTGAGTATTTTTCTTAATGATCAACTAAACTGGAAGACTCATATACACTATATTGTTAATAAAGTGTCCAGAAACCTAGGGATAATAAACCAAATAAAAGGCGCTTTGAGTATAAAAAACAAAACACTGTACATCATAAATTATTCGATGATCTTCCCCTATTTTAATTACTTTAATGTTCTATGGGAAAATACCTACATTACTCACCTACGGCCATTGATAACTATCCAGAAACGTGCGCTAAGAGTGATAACATTATCTAGAAAGTTAGACCACACTTCGCCCCTGATTACTGATTGAAAAATTTTACAGCTACAGAAACCAAATCGTTACTCATGCCTTGTTATGACTCACAAATTTTTTCACCATCCCGAAATACTGCCACAAATTTTCCAGTCCTATCTTACTAAGCAATCTAGTATTCATTATTATCGGACCTATCGGTCCAATTTATCATTTTACACCCTCAAAGTTACAGGACCTCGAGAGTGGAACAAACTGCCCCCATCAATGAAAGACATTGAATCAACATCACTTTTTAAATCAAAACTCAAATCCTATATCATTGCGAACTGATGCATTGTAATAACTGGTCCATTTCTCTCAGTGCGTGGAATGTTTTATTCTCCAGCCATGTTTTTCTCATATTTCTACCGATGCCATTTAAGACGTTACTGGGATAGAACAAGCCCTTTTGGGTTTTATTCCCGCCAAATTGTATTTTCAGGCTAATTATTGCTCATACGTATTTCTAAAAAATTCAGCACTTCAGCCATTGGTATCCATTACTTTGATGTATATTATGGTGAATAAATTTCAATTCAATTCAATTCAATTTAGTGGAGTCAAAATGCCCAGAGGGGCGAACCAGGCCTGTGTAGGTCACAGAAAGCCCCAGTCAGTGTGTTCATTCTAACATCTCTGAAACCGGAAGGACTTTGAGAAAACAAAAAATGAGGATCCAAGTTAACTCTGTTGTAAAATTCGTTTTGATAACGTATATTTTTTACGAAGGGGCGACAATTAATAATTTTTTTTTTTTTTTTTTTTAATAATATTTTTATTCATTTTTCTGATGCCACATTACGTAGTCATGTACATAATTTATAATAATATACGTAGGTACAGCTTAATAATGAAAAATATTCCTGAAACGTTGTACACATGCATATACTTCTGATAAACATCAATAATGTATTACCTCTGCATTCAAAATACCGTGAACTAAAGACAAAGTAGGATTCTTGTTTCCCCACTATGCATACTGCTATATTTATATTAATATCAACTAACTAAGTAATAATAATATCTCGGGTAAGGCAGTCAGTTCACTTGAGTTCTCTAAAATAATGGTGGAACAGAGCCCATTTTTTATTGAAATTATCCATCTGATCTTCTACATTTGCTGTATAGAGTTCTGTTTTATAAGAACAGCTGAATATCAGCATTAATGCCTTTAAGTTTAGTTTTGAATCATTCAGCTTTGTTCTATATATGTATTCCTTTGTAAGAAGTGTTAAATTGTTCAGAACGTCTTGCCCCCGCCCCCAGCCCAATATAATTTTATCCGCAGAAATACTACCCCTTAGCTTTCCAACATTTTTACACCAGTTTTCTAGGTCATGCCAAAGTTTCTTAACCGTTTCGCATTCTATGAAGACATGTTCAATAGTTTCTCTTTTATTTTTGCAAAAAGCACATTGATCATCTTCAGTCTTTCCTATTTTAGGTAGAAAAGAGTTTGTACTCAATATTCTGTGAATAAATCTAAACTGAAAATCTCTCAGTTTGATAGACCTACTGCTCTGTATGATTGAAGGAAATACGTTATTCCAAGTTATTCCCCCTTCTTTATTTAGATATTTCTCCCATATAGAACAAGCTTTGGCATTTGTATGTGTACTATTATTTAAAACATCGTAAAATCTCCTGCACCCCTTCTCTTGCCTAAACAATATACTTAGATACTGGTTAAATTGGGGATTATATTTGTCAATGAGGAAGTAATTTTTTTCTAAATCTAATTTCCATTGTTCAGGGATTGCTTTTATCAGCCTGTTGTAATCAAGAAAGGTTCCTTTTATCCCCTAAATAAGCTTCAAATCCGTGAAATCCATTAACTTTCCTTCGTTACTAACAATGTCTCTTAAATTTTTAATTCCACTTTTATACCATTGTTCAATGTATAGGTTTGGTACACGAAAATGTTGATTATACCATAATGGTTCGTTTCGTATATGTTCAGTTGTTTTTGCTTTCATTACTTTTTGAACACAGTACCAAGCTTGGAATGTATCTTTCCAAAATGGATTTTCAGCTTTATCTATCAATATTTTTAAGTATTCGGCTCCAAAAGTACATAACTTCTCGTGGTTTTCTAACCCAATAATATTTTGCCATTTTCCCCCTTGTGTAATAATCTTTTTCATCCAGGAGACCTTTAAAGATTGTATAAAATATTTCAAATTAACCATTCTTAATCCCCCATGCTTATAATCCTGTGTCACAATAACCCTTTTAATTCTGTCAGTTCCACCATTCCATATGAATTTAAAAAACAAAGAGTTCAGCTCCTTAAGGTCACTTTCTAGTGGGTTTGGTAAGGCGAGGAAGAGGTGCACGAGCTTTGATAGGGCTAGGGACTTAATCACGGTTACTTTACCTAATAGTGTAAGGTTTCTGAGCTTCCATCTCGAAAGTTCTTTTTTAATATCATTCAACTTAGAAAGATAATTCATCTTCCGTATGTCATGAAAGTTCGTAGCACTGAGCTTTATTTCCAAAATTGTGAGTTCCGTTACCCAATTCAATTTTACATCCTGACAGAGTGTTGTTTCCACAGTGCTCAAAGATCCAATCCACATCGCATGTGTTTTCTCAA
>JAVTVY010045503.1:0-20693 GCA_036873755.1 Hanleya hanleyi
TTTGCGACGAAGACAAACCTGCGCTTTCATAAAAAGTAAATTTTCACGAAAGAAAAACTCGCATTCCAGAAGTATAATTGGAAACTTCCTCGAGAATCTCTGAATCGGCAAAAAGATAAAGGACGAGTGTCATTCACCAGGATGCGAGTCGGAAGTGAGAAGTCAAATTCAAAGTCAGAGGTCAAAAACGTAAAACTCCGAAGAACTCTCTCGGCTTTTTCTTTTCTTTTTTTTAGTTGGGGGGGGGGGGGGGTGAGGTTGGGGAGATAGTGACTGAAAAAATATATCTTCCCATGCTTCAATCGTTATCTGTGAATCCGATCAACAACCTAGCCGGATAATCTGTCAAAAATTATCCGTCGTCTGGGTAAGTTTGAAGGGTCATCGGAAGCTCGAACTGTGATACAGGCAAAAACTGTTGTTGTTGTAGTCTGGAAAAATAACTCTGCCTCACGAGGCGCTTTCTCGGCTTTTTCTTTTCCTTTTGTTTGAAGATGGGGGGGGGGGGAGATAGCGGCTGGAAATATATATCTTCCCATGATACTTCAATCGTGCGCTCATGAATTCCGCGGAAAAGCGGACATTGCTAAACAGCCCTTTTTCGCATAAAATTCACTCCACATTCTGTCGTAGACCCTATATTAGCATGCTGTTTGTTCTATTCGCTTCCTATGATCCCCGGGAACAAGCCAATAATAGAGAAGGTGTGTTTTAATAGCGAAATATTTTTCCCGCAATTTTTTAACATGAAGAACTCGGGAAATTCTAAATTGTCAAAGAAGAAAAATTGCACTTTACTGAAAACTATACTATTTTGAAACATCTGCAGAAAGATATGCATGTGGCGGGAGCTGTATACCTTAGTAAAAATAAGAGGTCAGAGTTTTAATTTTCTAAGTAGGCCTAGAAGAGATAAATTCACTCTAGGGATATTGTTTTGAAGAAAATGTGTAATTAATAAAGCACTTTTACCGATAAGATTTAAAAAGCGCACTCGTGATTCCATCACGATTTTTTGTCGATTCCGTCACGGACTAGATTTAACCCCTGGGATGATCCAGTCGCGTTTTTCTCACGATGAAAAAAATCTTATCATCCTTAGGTACTGATGTTAGTAAGAGATGTCATATAAGAATAGTCAGATTGAAACAGAGCAGCAAAAAAATAGACAAGCAACACTAGTCAAGAGTCATGTCCGTTTCAGGTGATTCCGTCACGAACATTTCGAAGCATGATTTACTGAAAATGCTGGATCATCTGTAGATTTTTCATGGATCCGTAAACAGATGTCATATAGAATAGCAAACTAAACTTGAAACTACATAGGTATGACCACGGAACTTCCGAGTACATGACTTTGAATAAAGAAAAAGTCTTCCCAACGGTGATTCCATCACGGTGGAATTCATGATCTGTGAATCCGATCAACAACCTAGCCGGACAATCTGTCAAAAATTATCCGTCGTCTGGGTAAGGTTGAAGGGTAATCGGAAGCTCGGACTGTGATACAGGCAAAAACTGTTGTTGTTGTGGTCTAGAAAAATAACTGGCATGCACTCTATGGAGAAGGGCCTCGTGAGGCACAAAGTGCAATTTTTTGTTGTTGTTTATCTGCAAATCCGCTCAACTCGATGGGTATCTTTCACTTGTTCTCACAGTTGCCTGGCCTGTGTGATATTGGGTGGTCGAAGTCTACGTATAGTTTTTTTCAATAAATTATGGAAATTAATATAAACATATATTTTTTTAAATAGATTTTTTTATAAGTGTATTTCTCTTTCATCTTTGGCTCAATTAAAGTCATTCTCTAAAATGTGAAGCCGAGTTAATACAGTTTTTAATTATCTACCAAACCCTGTCCTCTATGACAGAATAAAAGAGAAGTTGGGAATAGAACCGCTCAACACAGTCATTTCTAAACATCAAGTTGTACATAAGTATTTTTACTTACTCTGTACAAGCTGAGGGCATTTTTGTGGCTTTTGAAAATTTTGAGATTTTGCGAGTCTGTCCATATTTAACTAAGCGACGTCCAAGCGAGCTAATGTACGCGCGTTATATTCATATCAAGTATGGTGCGGCTTGTGTTCAATGAGGCTTGGAATGTTTATACAATTAATTTTCTTCTCACTGTTACACAATAAATATTTGCTGCGTGGAATCCAGTCATTTGTTCCATAGGGGCAATATTCTCATCAGCCATCACCATTCAATGTGAATGTGATACATGTACAAGTCCATGGTCATTGATACAGTAAGGTGAAGGCGAAGGTGACCTGTAACACCAGTATACAAAATTATACCGAGCGCATTGAATCCTCATCATATGATGTTGAGACAGATCAGAACGAAGTGTCGGTAAAATCAGGTGTGTTTTGAAGAGCATTCTCTCATCAATGATGATGCTATACTGTACACATACAAAATATGAAGTGTTGCTGTGTTGGGCCTATAGCACAAAATCACAAGCAAGTTGGTACAACTAGGCACACAGGGTCTCATTTCTGTCGCTAACGTGTTGATTTGGGTGAGGGGATCCTCTCATGGGGAGGTGTGGGTGGGATGGGGCCTAATGTCTCAAGCACTTTTTCAGGTTTTCCATCAATATACTCTATTCCATATCCCAATATTTCAAGCACGTCAAATCAAACAAAAATTATTTGCTGGGAATGTGACTTTCACATCCCTGTCTGGACATGCTAGTGAGGAACCCTCAATCCCAGATTAATTACCATTGATGAAGCTAACGTCCAACAAATGCAAAATTGAGGTTGGCATCCGGCCGTATGTTATTCAGTGATGTATTACGCTACGGACCCTGTTGCCTCGACGGAGGTCTTTGCGCTCATCCAGCGCTTGTTACTGAATATAAATTATTGCATACAGGGTGCAGTCCACAGTAGAACCCTCGTTTCTGGAAATAGACTCCTGGTATAGCCCTTCCGTCTTTCTGAGTTGCCAAACCATCCAGAAAACCAGTATAAAAGTATATATTTTTGTCCTCCGCCACGAAGTGGTGGGAGGACTTGGAAATGCTAGCCGTCCGTCCGTCTGTCCGTCCCACATCTTGTGAACGCGATATCTTCAGAACAATTCGACTAATCGACTTCATACTTGAGAAGGTGCTTCACATCAGTTAGACGGCCATTGGTATTGATTTTCACTGAGGTACGTAATCCAAGATGGCCGCCATCGACCATATTGGATTCTGTCGGTCCCACATCTTGTGAACGCGATATCTTGAGAACAATTCGACCAATCGACTTCAAACTTGAGAAGGTGCTTCACATCAGTTAGACGGCCATTGGTATTGATTTTCACTGACGTACGTAATCCAAGATGGCCGCCATCGACCGTATTGGATTCTGTCGGTCCCACATCTTGTGACCGCGATATCTCAAGAACAATTCGACCAATCGACTTCAAACTTGAGAAGGTGCTTCACATCAGTTAGACGGCCATTGGTATTGATTTTCGCCGAGGTGCGTAATCCAAGATGGCCGCCATCGACCATATTGAATTCTGTTCGTCCCACATCTTGTGAACGCCATATCTCAAGAACAATTCCACCAACCAACTTCAAGCTTGTGAAGGTTCTTCACATCCGTCAGACGGCCATTGGTATTGATTTTCACTGAGGTACATAATCCAAGATGGCTGCCATTGACCATATTGGATTCCATCCGTCCTAGATTTTGTGAACGCGATATCTCAAGAACAATTCAACCAATCGACTTCAAACTTGGGAAGGTTTTTCACATCATTTAGACGTCCATTGGTATTGGTTTTCACTGAGGTACCTAATCCAAGATGGCTGCCATTGACCATATTGGATTCTGTCCATCCCACATCTTGTGAACGCGATATCTCGAGAACAGTTCGAGCAATCGACTTCAAACTTGAGAATGTGCTTCATATCAATTAGACGGCCATTGGTATTGATTTTCACTGAGGGGGCACGATACTGAAACATCTTGGGAGGCTGCTGTGAAAAGGCCCGTATTTGGGGTCTCACGTAGAGGAGGCCCTAAACACAGAGCCTAGTCATATTTCATATATCAAAATAATTCTCTGTATCTCAGGGATATTTTAAGGCCAAAACACTTGAGTGTTGAAAAAAAAAATTTGACTGACTGACCTGTAATCGGCAACAACAACGACGCTCACATGTGGGCTCATTTTACACAAAATACATCAACTTCAGCTGACGGCTCATGTATCCACTACGCAAATGAGATGTTTATATTCACTACGACTCTTGTCAAGTAACTCCAGTAGCTTTCAAAAAGTGGCATTTATTAATTTATTAATTCAGCATACAAGCCAGTTATGCAGATTTAACCCGGGATAAATTTTCTTTCCTCGGAACGTACTCATATTTTCTGGGAAAATGGATTGAAATTCGCCATATTTCGTTCATTTCCTGGAAAAATCTTGACAATCGATTTCAATCAGATTTCTTCCCAGTGTTACCCGTATCGAGGCGAGATAAAAAAAAGCTATTCAAAATATGGGGTCGACCATGCCGTTTTTTGTCACATATTCCATTTGTAACATAACCCTATTTTTAAAACCATGAAAAACGTACGAAACTGAGACTGACGAAGGTTGATTTCGCGGCCCAACTCGCCATATAGCTCAATCGAGCCGCCCATCCGCATATGTCATTTTGAAGGAATGGTAGTACCTAGAAACTTGGTACTATAAATACTGGTTACCAAAAGGGGAAGGATAATTATCATGTGGTCAGACCCGGACGCTCTGCTGTATTAACATTTTTGATTTTATTGGGGACCAATAATCCGAAATGATGGA
Source organism: Hanleya hanleyi (assembly GCA_036873755.1). Classification (NCBI taxonomy): domain Eukaryota; kingdom Metazoa; phylum Mollusca; class Polyplacophora; order Lepidopleurida; family Hanleyidae; genus Hanleya; species Hanleya hanleyi. The sequence continues at coordinate 4,816 of JAVTVY010045503.1, forward strand.
CTACTTCCTAAGAAACGTCAGCCATGAGTCATTTGCATGGCCGACGTCAGAATAGAAAATACTTTGGAAGAATGCATAAAGTGTACGTCTATTCACCAAGCCTCGATCCGTTTTCCGCTTTTTACAAACAGCTCCAAATCTAATCTCACCCACAGGCAACAAAAATGTAATGAGCTGTTACATTATTATGCGCGCGGTGTATTACTCGAAACATGTCACATACTTTAGTTTCTAACTATGCAGTTATGTCAACCATGCAATTATATATTTCAATTATGTCATGAATAACATCAGTACGGTACTATATGAAGCCAAAGGCAAACGAATATTTTTGGGTAAAGCAGTTTTACAGAATTTACAAAGCTGTGACGCGGCTTAACAACACAATGGCGGACTTTTCATTGAAAAACTGACGGGGATGGGAGGGGTAGGTATCTATGACTACAACCTGAAAATAGAACCGATACGTTCTTTCATTCATGCATTATTCATCACGCGCTGGTGATCCATGCCAATCAAAACGACAAACCAATGAAATATCATCGAATCATACGAACTGTTCCTTCCGTTCTACATTTTTACTACGGTCGGGGAGAGATCATTCCTGCAGTCGTTTAGACGAAAGGTATATGCAATCGAAGCCAGGAGATTGGTGTACGTCATCTCTCCGATTCGCTCGTGACATCCATGACGTCGGAAGATCGGCACAGAGACGCCCTCGAGTCGGAGATCTTCTTGATTCTAGGATTTCGTGTGCTATCCAATGACTGATCGTACGGCTAAACCCGGTCTGAGAGCCTAGTAGGGAGGAGGGCCGGATATCTCTGGTTCAAGATTGAACATCTGGAATAGCGATGAAGTCGGTTATAGTTACCCCACATTATGACATCTTTCAACAAGCAGTGATGACGCCCACTTTCAATTATAACGTTGCAATGTTGATACAGGGATTCATACACGTCAGTTCTACGTACCGAATTTCGGTTCGTAGATTGAGTTTTAAAACTCAATTTTTCAGTTCAAAACTCAATTTTTTTGAGTAAAAAATCAAAAGTTTTCACCAAAATATTTATACTCAATTTGTGTGTTGGAAACTGAATTTTCAGGCTTCGGAAACTGAATTTTTAAGCTTCGTAAATTCGAAATTACAATACCCGGTTGTCGGGAAATCATCCCATGGTCGCGAAAGCACATGTGAATCTGTCCGCAGCAACAACAACGTCAAGTGCAAACTCCGTCAGCTGCTCTGAATTTACCTCGGACGACTTAGTCTGTTAACGGGATATATTCATCCGAGACTAGTTTATCCCACGTAATGTTAGTTACATCGACGTATAATTCCGTGGAAGAATCCCGAATACTTATGAACCGTAATTTCACTGAACAATCAACGAGTCGCCATTTTTTTTTTGGGTTTCGTTTTCGTTTTCGTTCGACCTTGTCGTTCTCGTTCCTTCCAACGCAGGGAGATACAAACGATACTGAATAAAGACACGTTGTTTTCGTAGAATGCCAATCGTAAGCATTTCTTTGTATAATCTGTGTGGTCTGTCTTGAGAAAATAGTAATACTGTATCATTTTCAGTTTGGTAACGAAGATTGACACCACCGTACAGCATGCGGTTTGAGAACATAAGGGAGTGAACTCTTCCTAGCGAGAGAGCAAGCAAGCGTTTTGAAGCGTTTCTTTGTTGTTTTTTCCTTCTTTTTTTTTGTTAACCATATTCTATCAAAATAATATCATCCTCAAGACTCCTATTATTTGTGTAACCCAATACAATCATCGTGTATATAAATAAAATATATACAATCATCGTTTTATAAACCAGTGTGATTTTTCATACTGTGGTCATTTGTAATTGAATAATATCACAATAACTGGAACTTCACTTATGTCATCACAATATTTTTATATTTATTAATTCACTGCTTTTGTTAAATGTTTCCATAATTAAAATTATTTTTCTGTTAATGTTAAATTTTGGATAATGGTTTCTTCAAATTTAATTTTAGATCTAAATTAATAGATACATGTAAATGGGGTTTTTATTATATCAATATATATTTTTTTTATAATTACCACCTAACAAGTTGGGCCATATTTGTATACTGAAATTGGATGTGTGTTTGTGTATTATTCAGACAGTCCTGTGTGGAAGTTGGAAAAAGGAATTAAAAGTTCTTTTATGTATTGTTGATTGATTGAGATAACAGCTTTCAGAGAGGGAAATAGTTGACACTCCTCACTGCATGTATATGAGAACTACATGTACATGTATAAATGAAAACCAGTACCGGCAGCATTACAGAGTTTTACCTGATTACCTGAAGTATTACTCGTAAACAACTTGAATAAATCTAACATAATTTGTTCATGTATCCTGCCGGATACCTGAAAACATAATGATGGAAACGAGTAAACGCAATCAACGACACAAAATGGTTTTAATTACACAAAAGGTTAAAAAATACCTGAATTGGTAACAGTAGACAAGGTTCATAGAAGGTAACATTTACCCTGGTTTGTAAAAAAATTATATACTCAACACTGGGGGAAAAAATGACCCTGGTTTGTAAAAAATTTATATACTCAATTTGAGGGATAAAAAATGCAGATAAATTTTATTTTAACTCAATTTGAGTGAAAAAAACCTCAATTTTCCAGATTTCGGTTCGTAAAATTTGGACTTCTATGAATCCCTGATGCAACATATGACACTCATTCTATATTCTTGCATCTCTTTTCAGCACCGTTTCTATTCGCAATTTTCTTTTTTTTATGTGCCATTCTCTTTTAATTTTGTAGTTCCACCGCCAATGGATTATTTATTTATCACAAACAAGACCGGAATCGGCCAACAAATATTCCAAACCCTACAGGTAAGTGAAATGCTAAAAGAAATAATCCCCATATAACTTTGGATTAGACCTATTTGATTGAAAATTAACACAATATTCTAAGTTTCCCATCTCGTGAGTAAACGGGTATAAAATATACTGCAAAAGTATTTATCGCAGCCTCGTTTGGTGACAATGTTACAAAGTATTTATCGCAGCCTCGTTTGGTGACAATGTTACAAAGTATTTATCGCAGCCTCGTTTGGTGACAATGTTACAAAGTATTTTGCATTCTCACTTGTTGCATAATTCCTCCGCATCAATTCCCTCATACAAGATGCATATATCATCAGAGAGATGTCGGTGCTCAATTACACGAGCAGCCAGGATGGGAGTTTCCCAAGGTACATCGTCGAGGGAAATTACTTTCCAAATATGCTGGGTACCCCGTAGATACGATAACTACACGCGACATGTTTCTGATTTAACACATCATTTTTGATGTTTCGACAACATTTCGTAATGATTGGTGTTTCCCTTGACCTAATATCACTCATTCTATTTTCAGCCGTTGTCTTTCAAGTATGTATCCAGAACAGGTATAAGTTGAACAAAAAGTTCCGGAAATGTATGACTGCGGCAAAATCAGAGGGTATCGAATCCGGGGTCAAAGGTCAGCTGGTATCGTCAAAGGTAAGTGTACCAAAAGCAAATCTTACCTCTTCTTAAGAAATGGGTTGTGACAAGACAATATCAAGCTCCACTAGAACGCCCCTGATCAAGCCTTTGCTTCCTCAATCGATCCTAATGATCTAATCGCGGAGCCTGACATTCGTATGGCAAATCAAATGCACCTATACTCAAAAGAATCAACAATTTATCCTGAGGGGGTTCGTTACATTTCCTTTACCGGAAGTCACCGATATATCCCACAATTCCGACATTTGTAGACAAATGAACATTCAAATAAATCCTCCACTTGCATAAAATATAAGTTAATCCTCTAACAAAGACGCGTTTCCCATAGAGCTTCAAAGGATTAACTTTTTTTGTGCATGTCACAGATTGAGAAGTAATAATGAACTTAATATATCCCTCAAAACTCGCATCAACAACTAAAATTTCACCTATCTGATGGAAAAACTCAAATTTACTCTTGATTTTCAGCATATCTACACTTTGAGTTTGAGATTTGTTCCTATCTTTTAACATGCGATTCATACTTCATTCTTTATTGCCAGAAATCGGCATGGCGAATGGGTCATTTTTGTGGCTAATTTCAATCAGTGTTGCGATACATGTGAATTCTTTTTTTCCGATAGCATACTGACTGCACATTTTTGACTCAACCCTAATATCCCATTGAAATCCATGTTATTTTTTAGATTCTCTCCTTCATACGAAATATTGAATATAAAAAGCCACATTGTCATGTGTCATTGTCATTGTCATTGTCATTGTCATGTGTCATTGTCATTGTCAGTTTTGGATATGCTCTTGTTCAAGTAGTAATTCAATAAAAGACTGGTATATAGGGGACTTGTTTACCATCAACTTGTTTGCATGTGAAAGATAACGAAACCCCTTAGACAAGCATGAGAATGAAACAAGATAAATTTGGATTCAGTATCTTCCGATGACATGATGGTGTACTAGAACAGTAATATCAACACACAATCTGATCAGCTGTCTCAAAGATCAATCTTGGACAACCATTGGCAACTAACAGAATGTTCATCGGATGTACAAGGCATGATGGGATACACAAACCTCACTCAGCACTTGTCACGGGCACTTCCGTGAAGGTTTCCATATCGATTCTGTCCCCATATACGTATTTATTGCAACATAATATACATGTACTACCCGATGTTTCGGAAGTATTGTCCATGTCCCCAATAACGAGCAGTTAATAAGTAGTTGCTTCATAAATGTTATTTGCGTTTTGTGGTATACCAGATTTCAACGTGGTTGGGCAGAAGCATGTTCCTACGAAGTAGGCTACAGATCGCAAATTGTCCGGTAATGAGTGAGTGAGTCAGTCCATCCGAATCCTTTCGTCGGCAAAATAAGGAGAACCGTTGACATTAGAACCTTGATTTTTGGCATGAACGTGCATTAGGGCATTGTTACCAGCAAGTTCTGATCTGAAATAATTCTGATTAAAATTAGATTTATAATTAACACTTCAGTATATTGTTATAAATGCATACCATCCATGTGGCCTTTAACAGTATCATGTTCCTTTTATGACCATGAAGCCATGGGACCTCCTTATCAGTGGATTTAAAAGTCATTAAGGCTTGTCCTTGGAACAAACACAGAGAGAGGCTCCATCCCAGCCTTGTGGTTTTTAACAGTGATTTATATCCAAGCCCACTGAGATAAGGCCGGTTTCTACTCTGCTGCTTGTCACATCAAGTTACAGTGGTCGGTGTCCTGTATAGCAGATATAGTATATTATTGCATGCCTGTCCACTACCCTGGAACATTTCCTAGCTTAGACATTAAACAGCCCCATAAACTTGCCATCAAATGGGATAAGGCTGGGAGTACAAGAATGTGCGGTGTATTTTCTGTGGACTGTGTAGGCTGTACAGTCTGAATGAAGACAGCTTAGCAGAATTAGTTAAAGCTAGGTGGTTTAACGTTTATCAATGAAGAAAATCATCGATCAACCGCCATAGAATATAATGTGAAACAAGAAAACCGGAATAGTACATTCATCAGATTGCCAATGCCCAAAATGTGTTGTCTCATATATCTAGATAACAACGTGATGTAGAGACGCTATTTATTCGTCTTTGTACCGGTTATGCTCAGGAGAATGACATAGAATCATTATTATCTTGTGCATAGAAGGTGTTGGTCTTGAGTTGAATTACCGTAAACTACATAAATGCTACCTTTCTACTATAGTACTATATATAAAAATTTGTTGTATTGTTGGGAAAATAATGTGATTCAAAAAGTTGTTTTGATCCTGTACAAGGGCACTGAAAACCATTAAAGAGATGTAAATGTATTTTCACACGTAAAGCTTGAAATCTACTGAACCTATATTATTCAATCTGTTTCCTTTAATTAAAAAATTGTAAAATTAAATCGGCGAGTGTTATTTATTTTGGAATAAAGGCGCATTAGGAGACTGTTACCAACAAGTTCTGAGCTGACCAACTTTTGATGAAAATTTCTGGTGATTTTTGATGAAAATCACTGGCGATTCTGACTTGGACGGTGCCCATCTTAATATAGGCAGGATTTCAACTGGGGGTGGGGATTTCCAAGAGTTCAGTTCGCGTTCGAGTCCTAATGCCTACTGTACTTCGTAGGTCCTGTGACGTTAGTCACACTGCCATGTACGTATTTATTGCAACATAATATACATGTACTACCCGATGTTTCGGAAGTATTGTCCATGTCCCCAATAACGAGCAGTTAATAAGTAGTTGCTCCATAAATGTTATTTGCGTTTTGTGGTATACCAGATTTCAACGTGGCTGGGCAGAAGCATGTTCCTACGAAGTAGGCTACAGATCGCAAATTGTCCGGTAATGAGTCAGTGAGTCAGTCCATTCGAATCCTTTCGTCGGCAAAATAAGGAGAACCGTTGACATTAGAACCTTGATTTTTGGCATGAACGTGCATTAGGGCATTGTTACCAGCAAGTTCTGATCTGAAATAATTCTGATTAAAATTAGATTTATAATTAACACTTCAGTATATTGTTATAGATATATGTAAACTGTAGCCTTTAACGTGTATCCTATTTCACATCCAAACATTTCATCATTGACCACATCAGGCTTCAAATTCAGGTCAAATTACCCACTGATGGTGAAATATCCTACATCAACCAATTAAGTCAGCCTGGTGCAATAACCCAGCAGAAGAAAGAAAGATGTGGTATCATCCTTCAGATTAGTCTGTGTGAGCAACAATGATAAAAGTTTACTGAGGGTGAAACAAAGCCATGGCGGCTGTTTAAAGGGTCTTAATTTATTTTCTTTGGGTAGAATTTAACTAGATAAAGTAACTTTGATCATCATGCCAAGAAAACTGTGGTCCGTTTTGCTCCAGCGTTTTGCTCCAGCGTTTTATCGCATTTAATGAGTATCAGTTACCACCACCGAGTCCTGTCCGGCTAAAAATACCCTGTCATTGATCCACATTCCACTGTATGCCACATGGCCCTATTACTGAGGTTAATCTTAACGTGCATCTGGGACAATTCCACAATTGCCCGACAGCATAGGCCTACTGCATATACCCTCAAACAATCAGCGCTGTTTGCATAACTTAAATTGTTAAACCATATCATTGAAATAATATAGCAGAAAACATTGATGTGAGTTATGATATGTACACTATGACCAAAGACATGTTCATAATGTGCTAATCGGATAGTTAGGACAATCATTACTTTGCATCAGAGAGTGTGTGACTTGGATTCAAGGGTTAAGACTTTGGAGGGAAATACAATTTTGACAGCAGAAATATGACCCCGCCATTTGCTGATTAGAGCGATAAAACAGGGTAGGCTAAATGGACCCTTTTCAATGCAGTATTTCTTGGCATGGATGTGAAAATATGAGGACATACTTTGGGGGTTTTTTGTACCTCTTGAATATTGACTATATATCACACTTGGATATAATTTGAACAAAAAATTACATGTGTAAACAAAATATGTCTAAATTTCTCTTGTCATTTCAAATCTTGATCCATTTTGATTCCTTGATTAGGGGATACAGAATCACTGCCACGGAGTGTGTTGGTGTGTCACAGCAATGCAATTCCGATTCACACAACGAAGCTGAGGTGGTTTAACGTTTATCAATGAAGAAAATCACCGATCAACCGCCATAGAATATAATGTGAAACAAGAAAACCGGAATAGTACATTCATCAGATTGCCGATACCCAAAATGTGTTGTCTCATATATCTAGATAACAACGTGATGTAGAGACGCTATTTATTCGTCTTTGTACCGGTTATGCTCAGGAGAATGACATAGAATCATTATTATCTTGTGCATAGAAGGTGTTGGTCTGGAGTTGAATTACCGTAAACTACATAAATGCTACCTTTCTACTATAGTACTATATATAAAAATTTGTTGTATTGTTGGGAAAATAATGTGATTCAAAAAGTTGTTTTGATCCTGGACAAGGGCACTGAAAACCATTAAAGAGATGTAAATGTATTTTCACACGTAAAGCTTGAAATCTACTGAACCTATATTATTCAATCTGTTTCCTTTAATTAAAAAATTGTAAAATTAAATCAGCGATCGTTATTTATTTTTGGAATGAAGGCGCATTAGGAGACTGTTACCAACAAGTTCTGAGCTGACCTACTTTTGATAAAAATTTCTGGTGATTTTTGATGAAAATCACTGGCGATTCTGACTTGGGCGGTGCCCATCTTAATATAGGCAGGATTTCAACTGGGGGTGGGGATTTCCAAGAGTTCAGTTCGCGTTCGAGTCCTAATGCCTACTGTACTTCGTAGGTCCTGTGACGTTAGTCACACTGCTCATGTATGAAAAGAATCTCGTCTTAAACAACCAGTTTTACTACGACCTCGAATATTAACATAACAAGTCTTGTCCCTGTTTATTACTGTGAGAGCCGAAACACTTGGGAGGTGGGAGGTTCTGCAATTATGTACTGTGTCTGAGAACACGTGAAAAGCTTTACTGCGAGTTTTTGAAGACTTTGTTTTCTGGCTTTAACATAATCTATTAACATTGTCAGCTTTATGACTGTTGCCTCTTGTAGTAGTCTCTACAAACACAATGCCGAACCTCGTGCCATGTACTTGAAAGTGAGAAGCTAATCAAGCTAGTTAAACTGAAGCCAGGAAACACAGAAACATATTTCCCCTATACGAGTGAAAATGCCGTCATCTCCAGCACTCTTAAAGAGTGCAGTAACGCCGTAAGCTCCAGCGCCCTTTCCCCGAAGAGTAGTAACGCCGTAAGCTCCAGCTCCCTTTTCCCTAAGAGTAGTGATGCCGTCACCTTTCCTTTCTCAAGAGTGTGGTATTGGTAATGTCGTCATCTCAGTTCCAGGTAATGGTTAGTGTCTAGTTAGTTGGGTCATAATGCAGTTTCAACGACAGGTGTAAGAAGAGAAGATTTGAGCTGTCTAACCAACCCTCACATTACATGTCCATCCAGTCGTTCCCATATATAGAAGAATCGTTCCCACCCAACACTTGCACTCAGACATTATGAAGCAAAATATATCGTTATTCCCTTGAGTGCCTTCCTGTCAGTCTGCAGAATCTGGGACATATAAACACCATATGCTTCAAGTGTTTCGTTAGGTGCTTTCCGTGCATCATTAGCGAAAATTGCTGGAGGATTTTGTGTAATATAGAGTGCGGTTATCCCATCGCTCACGAGTGGTCAGCTGTTTAACTAACCATTAATATTGGAGGAACTTGACCGTTGACTGACCAGATTCATATCCCTACCATATGTCCAAAATCGACAAGCGATGGTTATTACGGGATAGAAACGCTAAAGGCACTGAATACTGCTTCTCCAGGACTTCCTTTCTGATGAAGGTTCTTTTTGTAGTCTTATTGATTTATTGACTATTTCAAAATGTGTATGGTATGAAATATGTGGTTCAAGTGACTATTATATCATAAATCGAAAACATTTGATTCACCACTATTCATTACATAATCTGCCACTATTGATTACGTGAGTCATTATTATTTATAACGTAATTTGCCACTTTGATTAAATAATTAACTACTTTGGATATTGATTACGTATATTGGGCCTATAAAGTCATGAAATAGTTGAAGCTGAGATATTGGATCAACAAATACTGGACGCAGTGGAATGCAATCATATCAACATTTCTGCAACAGCCGACTGACTGCATTCGACACAAATCTGATGAAACCTGTACCTATGGACACCTGCCAGATATATATTTTATATTGTATATTTCCGGCATAAAGGAAACAAACAACTATTCTCAAACACGTATTATGATGTAGTCAACAATTGGAAAATATAATATCATAAACTTTATACTGTTGTTTTCACTCGGCAGTAAATAGTAATAGACATAATGCGCGTATCGGTTAAACGAATAACAGCTCCAAGTAACGTCAGAAGGGTGTATGGAAAACAAACAGCTTGTATTTGACGAGCGTATTATTGGCCTCTAACCGGAAAGAAGAGTAACTAGATGGTATACAAATATCTTCATGGCTGTTATATTAGGTGTTTTAAGTAAGAATAAATCGCTAAGTATTTGACCCTCGTACTTGTTCGTGAACAGGTTTCGTAGGTCATTTTATAACCGCCTGGTATGGTTAGTGTCCCATTCCCGTTATAAACAAACGAACAATGCACCACATCTTCCATGCCACCATGCAGCTCTAGATTTGGGCAATTTGGCGTTTCTTGAGGTGCCCCAACAGGTATCTCGTTTCCTCGGTGGAATCGAGGTGTTCTGATCGCCCACAGGGGACGTATCTCATGGGCGTCGCTAGGATTTTTCAAAGGGGGGTCGATTATCATAGCACTTCAGGCGAGGGTCCAGGGGCCGCCTAGGCCCCGGAAGCTCCGGGGTACTAGATCGCCGGAGATGCGTTCTAAGCGTTTTCCCGGAATTAAATCTGAACATAATGTATGCAGATTTAGGGTTATATTATACATCTCTGAGGCCTTAGATGGCCTGAGATGCATTCTGAGCGATTTCCAACAATTAATCTAACACGTCATTTTTCAAATATCAGTATTATATTTTATTCTCTTTGTCATGTTGAAAACACAATAATAACGCTTTGGGCCTATATACCTCGTAGGCTAACCCAGTGGCGTCGGAACGTAATTGAAAGTTGGGGACCACTATCACAGCCCAACAGGCGGGGGTCCAGGGGCCGCCTAGGCCCCGGAAGCTCCGGGTCCTAGATAGCCGGAGATGCGTTCTGAACGTTTTTCCGGAAATAAAACTGATCATACTGCATGCACATTTATGATTCTATTTTCACGATTTTTTTTCTCGCAATTATAAGCATGCATCGATATTGAAAACATCGCACCTCATGCCCGCATCCATTTGACGTTCTACTTATATCTAAAACATACAAAACGATGACTTTTAGTTCTTGGGAGGGAAACCAATATGCCTACAGATACGATTCATTCACACAAAGATAAAACAAGGAAATCCTCACAGCCCAACAGGCGAGGGTCCACGAGCCGTTTAGGCCCCGGAAGCTCCGAAGTTCCAGATCTCCAGAGACGCGTTCTAAGGGTTTTCCCAGAAATAAATTCGAACGTAATGTATGCAGATTTATGGTTCTATTTTCACGTATGTTTCGCATTTATAAGCACTCATCGATATTGAAAAAAATCATACTTCATGCCTGAATCCATTTGACTGTTTAGTTATATTTATCACATAAAAAGAACACATAAAAAAACGATGACCTTTACATGATGGAACATTAGAACCAATATGATAGCGATTCATTTACACAAAGCTAAAATGAGCGATCGTCACAGCCTGACAGGCGAGGGTCCAGGGACCGCCTAGGCCCCGGAAGCTCCAGGGTCTCCGGTTGCCGGAGATGCGTTTTACCCGTTTTCTCGGAAACAAATCTGAACACAATGTATATTGATTTATGGTTCTATTTTCACATTTGTTTCGCATAAACCCGCATCGATATTGAAGAATATACCGGACTCCATTTGACTTCCTGGTTTGACACAAACAAAACGGGCCTTTTACACACCACTACACGTCTTGGCACTCTATCTGTAATTTTTATGTTTTTTTTATTTTATGTTTTTATGCTTTTTTTATTTTGTTTTTGTTTTTGTTTTCTCTGTTTTTGTTTTTTCTTTTTTCTTTTGCTTTTTCTTCTGTTTTTTTTTTGGCGCGGCCAAGGGGGGGTCGTTCGCACCGGACGACCCCCCCCTAACGACGCCCCTGTATCTCTCCGTACGTGCGAGTATTGACGGTTGAACACGTGCACGTTCGAAGAACCGTTCAGAGTAGGCTACGGTAGGCAGATCGGGTTTACCACTACCAGACATACAAGTGTTCTCCTGGAGCGAAGAAAATAAATCAAGGAAACAGAGTCCGCAATATTATTTCTTGTTTTTCACTGCCTGATATTCTAAATGGGTAGGAAAACGACACCGTTCCAAGCTGATGATTGACTACCGCTATCTCCAGTTTTATTTGCACCAGAAATAATATTTCTTCTGAATCAGATATAGCAGAAGTTCATTACCGAACTTCTGGATATAGATAATCTTCGTTTATGCATACAATTTTCTCAAGTTTACGTTGGTGTTCGGCGCATGTTAATAAACAATGTTTTCATGAACACTTGGATTAGATTGAAACTGAATCCAACAATTTGACAGCCAATACATGTGTTGATATTATATTCTGATGGTTCAACTGTAGTTTGGCCGTTACCATGGTTACAGCAGTTTCAGTGGAAAAACAACATATCTTGCGATTTTGGACTCAAAATGAAGTCATGGCGAATTAGATGTTTCAATGCTTGTGAAAACTTACAAAACTTGATTAGTTGAAATTTCAAAGTCACAGGGTTATACATAAGATATATTTAAGAGAAGACGCGAAAATGCGTAATGATAAAGTTTTTGGATTGAGTTTTTTGGCCAGGCTAACGACATTGTTTTCTGAGGAAACACATTTTCTTTTTTAAGCCAGATTATTTTGGAAAAGTTATTTTCAACCGATCAGTTGCACCTGTGACTGTAGGGGGTTGAGGTTATCGAGGGTGGGTTACAACCCATTCTTTTAGTTATAGTCGTGCTTTGCCCCAAGTGTGTGTACACGTATAAGTGAGACACTGAAGCAAAAGAAAAGAGGAATATAGTAAAAAGCACCTGTTTCCGATATAACAAATCCACCTTAAAGGGACGAACCGCTCCCAGTATGTATGGAATTCTGAGAACAAAGTCCATTGCTCCCTACAGACTAACGTTCGAAGGATGTATGAAAGAAGAACTGTGTGGTAGAGAGGCTTCCTCTTTGGGTGGGCGCAGAGCTCTATGGAAGCCTAAAATCACCAACTCAGAAAACTTTGCTTGACGAAAACGGGATACTGGTATTTTCCTTTTACGTCACATGTGGAATGACAGAAGATTTGCCCCAGAAAGATACATATACCAGACGCATTGTCGTGGATGTATATTGTCGGTAACAAATTATTTGCGGCTTTGCTCGTTCAGTCTTTGCATTCCTCTGTTATCATTTCCAGGAAATTATGAAACTATTTCATTGAAATATCTACATTCCTACTTTCAACTCAATAAATCTCACACATACTCTTTTGAAAGTTATGCAACGGTGTGTAGGTTAAGAATGTCCGGTGACTAAGAGTGTCCGGGTATATCTCTTAACACAGCTATGACACTTTTCTCCACATTGGGGATAAATATGCGTCCATAGTTGCAATAGAAAAGGATATGAAAAGAGAGACTAATCACCAGGACATTTTTATCCATCACACCGGTACTGGCACTAAAAGTCTGTCCATTTTAATTGGTCGTTTACTTTGGAGCTTGTGAAAAATCAATCCGCATCAATTTTCTTATGTTGCTGCGTGTATAACCTGGGACGAATATTAATATTAATACTCGTCCCAGGTATAACAAACTGAACTCTACAAAATTACAGCCATTACTCCATCAACTTGAACACACAATATCTTTGTTATTCTCTCCATAACTCCATAGTTGTTTCATTTATCGGTGATTAATTGCATAAGGTGACATCATAATGTATTGGTGTTCAAGTGGACAAAGGTCATTGAGGTCATATAAAGTAAAAACAGGCGGTCAGTGGATGTGTCGCTTATATTCCATGCATGCCCAGTCAAATTGCCGAATGCTAAACGCACACACGCCGTTTAGAGTGTGTCCGAGTGAAACCCGATACATTCTCACCCATTGCAATTAAGCCCCGGTACATGAGAGACAGAGAGAAAGAAAGAGAGAATTACGGTTTAATCTCGCGTTCAGCAATATTTCAGCTATATGGCGATGATCAAACAAAATTTTAAGAATTCTAACAAAAACAAGTCAACCACCCAGCAATCGAGAAGTAATCAAAACAACACGCCAAAAGACATGCACATACATTAAAACTTATGCAACAAACCAATTTCTTTCAAATAACCTAAAATACAGTCTTCTCTTACCCGACTAAAAATATCTTCTAAAGTAGCTGCTTGATAAAAAGAATCTCTTACAATATTAAAATCTATACAGTCGACCAGAATATGTTTCACTGTGAGATCTTCGTGGCATGGAATACACCTTGGGGCAGGACCTTCCTTTTACAGGAAAAAAATATTATGGAGTAGTATATGGAGACAGTAAAGTTATTTCGTGCGTAATACATTATCAACATCACGCAGTAATGGTACCGTACCGGGATAGTCATTCTGGAGAGTTCAGTTAGTTATACACGCTGCAAAAAAAAAAAAAAATTGATGCGGAGCTACGGTTCCTATTGATTTTTGACAAAATTGACACCCTGGTATTGGTACAATGTGGTCATTAATGGTCGCATACAGATCAACTGTGTTTTCCAAACCGATGGTAACTAAATCTTGTTCTTCTCCTTATTCAGCTTGCTGCGGAGGCAGAAAACAAAGACAACGAGGCAGAACAAAAGAGACAGCACGGGAAACGGGTCAGATATGGCGAAATTATACAGGTAAGCTTTGCCAAGGCACTCAATACCATCTCGAAATACAGTACGATACCAGTCCAAGATACCATATTTCTCAACCCAATCTGATTAACAACAGCTCTACTGTGGCTTAAGTTAGATAATCGGTTTCCGAGTCTGTTTTTGATCTGATTGATCTTAATCAGACAGCTATATGGGCTCTCGCTATATAACCGTTCCGCGCTCTTTATATTCCGGCGAGCGTCTCTACTAGTCCTGGTTATTTCCTTCAGTTCTTCTTGAGCTTATAGCCTAGATAGATTCATGTGTCTGATCTTGTCAAATTTGGCAGAAATTACCAGACCTGAATGCTTTAAATAAAGGCTCGTAACGGGAGTCTAGTTTACATCAATATGTGTATATTATAATTGGAAATATTTACAAGGGATGACAAAACACAGATCCGGCTTCACATGCATTATTGCCAGAGCAAAACGGGAGAATGGCAAAACTAATTTATTATGGGCGGGTCACGGAGTGGAAACGATAGTCTGCAACCTTCGGACACACAAGGCGACATCGGTCCTTTTCGATATTTAGTCTAACCCCAATGACAACCGTGACAAATCATGAACTTGCTGGCTTTATAAAACCATGAATGTCTGAAAAAAGTAGAACCTGTTATGTAATAATTTTGTTAATTCTAAAGAAGCAATTTTTATTCACGCAAATATTCGCCCGAATTGTTCGGCGGTAGATTTACAACCCCAAATCCCCCCTTGGGAGCCTCTTCAAAACTCGTGAGTTGAACTTTCTGTAGACGCGCGAAAACTGAATGTGTGCAAGTTTCACACTGGTTTGACAATCTTTTCCCAAAATTCCGATGGATTGACAACTTATTTGTGATAACAGCAGTCGATGACCGAGTGGTAAGTCGTTCCGTTTCGGCTGTTCGTGATATCTGATCCACTCGCCAGAGGTTAAACCTGGGACGATCAGTGAATCAAGTCTACGCCAGGGTCAGCAATGTCAACAACAACAACAACAACATCAGTACAACACCACATAGTCCAGTATAAATCTCAGCTAAATCTTAAGCCTTAGCAGTGACGCCAAAAACTACGATATAAGAATAACCATAATGCACCATCAGACCATTCGAAAAGGTAGTCTAGCATTTGTGCAGTACCTTGGGAATAACCAACACAACAGGTTTTTGAACAACAACAACGAGGATTAATAATTTTGTTTTTCATGCTTTTCGTCATGAATGCATGCAAGCATTCACCGGCTTTATCAATTTAACTGTTTATCCTGGGATACAAGCCAGGTCAGATTTC
>JAVTVY010045504.1:0-22095 GCA_036873755.1 Hanleya hanleyi
TTCAGTCATCTCTGCTCGCCATGTTCCGGGTCGGGTCTATGTCTTAGCGGACCGTCTTTCCCGTCAACTTCATCTGGAGGTCTTCCGCCAGATCTGCAGCATCTGGGAGATCCCCTTGATCGACTTGTTTGCGACGAGGAACTATGCGCAACTCGCCCTCTTCGTCAGTCCGATTCTGGACCCTCAAGTTTTCGCCATCGACGCCATTTCATTCAACTGGGACAACTTCCTGGCTTATGCCTACCCGCCATGGCCCTGATTCAGGAAGTTCTTCAAAGATTACTCAGCACGATTGCGTCATTCTGTTCCTGGTTCCGTGGTGGCCTCGTCGTCAGTGGTTTTCCGGTACTGGTTCCACTTCTCACTGCTCCGCCACGTCGTCTTCCAGTTTCGCCCAGCCTGTTGCGTCAACCTCACGTGTTAATACATCGCAACCCGCGGTGGCTCAACTTACACGTCTGCAGACTATCCAGAGTGCACTTACAGTCCAAGGATTTTCAGTAAGTTTGCACAGACGATGGTTTCAGCCAATCGATCTTCCACGTCGCAGCTCTATCAATCGAAATGGGCCTATTTCGTCTCCTGGTGCCGAGAACGTGATTTCGATCCTGACTCTGCCTCTCTTTCCTTAGTAGCTGGCTTCCTCCCTCACCTACATCGTGATAAGTTTCAAATCAGCACCATTGAGGGGTACCGGTCTGCTTTGGCTAGGGTGTTATGTCTTTCGACCGGCATCGACATTAGTCTGAACGACAATATCTCTGCTCTCCTACCTGCTTTCGCCTTACAGTCTCGCCGTACTCGCCAGCTGTTACCGAAGTGGGATATTGGTGTGGTTTTTAGTGCCCTGCTTCGTCCGCCCGTTGAACCTTTACAGCCCGCCTCTATTAAAGCTGTTTCCTACAAGACTGCTTTCCTGGCGGCTCTCGATTTGGCGTCCAGAGTTTTCCGAGCCTCACGCTCTGGGAAGGTCGTCTCGACCTGAACGGCAAATTGGTCTCGCATTTCCTTTCGTCCCGTCCCTGAGTTCATCGCCAAGAATGAGGCTGTGCGCCAAGGTCCTTGTGCTCAACGTTTACTTCATCCCTGCTTTATCAGACTGTGTTCATGACCATGAGGACGACATCCTGTTATGCCCTGTACGAGCCATACGTCACTATCTCACTCGTACCGACCCTGGTCGTCTATTATTCCTGTCTCTTCAGCCAACTGCAGTGCGTGACATTACCAAGAATACTATTGCTTCTTGGTTGAAGAAGACCATTAAGTGGACATATCAACTTGCCATTAACGCTCTCCCATTACTGACCTCTGCTTCTTCCCATGAAACTCGTGCCATCGCTACATCATGGCCTTTATGGAAGAACCTATCCCTTCGTGACATTGCCCAGTCTTGTGCATGGAGTGCCAATTCAACCGATTGCTATCTGAGAGATATGTCAGTACAATCAGAAAGAGTGACCCCGCTTGGCCTGGTGGCTGCCTAGCACGTGGTCCAGTAACTTCCAAAAAAAGAGGGGGTATCTTCGTTCAGCGCAGCAAGTCAGTCAATCAGCCAGCTTGCTGCATCATCACATCTAATCAGCCGTTTCATATGTCCACCATATTACATGATCACCTCAATAGGTCAGTCAGTCAGCCAACTTACAAGACCCGTCTCATCGGTGAGTATGGTTTAGGCATGGTTTTTCTTAGTTATTACTGGTTTTACTCTATTAACACACACTGCGTCTCCACTAACTGGGTTTTCCTTCTATTGAGTATTGTGTACCACATTTACAATCAGGTTTTTGATTTTAATCCACGAGTACCCTCAGCGTCTTCGACCCGGGTTCTCTCTGGGTGAGTTTTAGTGTGCTGTAAGCCTAACAGTCAGCCAACTTACGGCATCATCACAGCTAATCACATGTCCACCTTATTACATGATCGCCTCAACAGGTCAGCCTGTTACTAACTCACAAGACATCGATCAAGACCTGACACAATGGTGAGTATTGGTTTTAGGTATACTTTGTGTCAATTTCAGGTTTAAAGTACAGAGAGTTTGGTGCATGAGGGCTATTATGACCAACTTATGAGATCATCTCAAGAGAGGCAGCTGCTGTCAACTCGCAAGTCATCTTACAAGACCTGACACATTTGTGAGTACTACTTTCAGGTTTACTAGTGTTGGCAACAAGGGACTAAAGTACAGAGAGTTGACGTAAGACGGCTTGTGGACTTAAAGAGTGGTAAAAGATGGGCACCTTGTATACGATGTTGCCGGGGTGTACATGACCGCTTCTATTCGTTATACACTGATTACCACTTGAATACTCACAGCGCCACCGGCCCGAGTTCCTTCGTGGGGGTAAATTGTGCACCACATCCACGATCACGGTTTGCATGGACGAGTAATTAGTGGCCACATTCATTCAATCTCTTATGATTACTCCATGACTACCCACAGCGTCACCGACCAGGGTTCCTCTTCTCGAGTACTAGTGTGCCATGTCCGTGATCATCTCAGCGGTTACTATGCCTGCTATTGGAACTACAACAAGGCCGAGGTTCCCACCTCCATATGTTGGTAGTGGACCATAAGCAACAGATTTGAGACATAAATATTAAACATTTATAAGCAATGTTAGTATTTATTATCAAATCAAACCTGCTGTTGCTTTGATTACCCACCCATCCTGCCCCTCACTCCAAGGCCTTGCACACCACACGTCTCGGGCTATAAGAGTGAGAAAGTGGGAAAGAGGGAGATCCAGGAAAGTGCAGGGGCTTAAGTAACATGGCTGAGCCGGCTGAGCTCCCTAAGGGGAGACAACTTTCAGTTTTAATTATTTGCAAAGGATATTCCTAAAGGAGATAAGACCATAAGCAACAGCAGGTTTGATTTGATAATAAATACTAACATTGTTTATAAATGTTTAATGTTTTGCTTTTTCTTCGAAAATACTGCATGATAAACTAGTAAAATAATTTGATATGAAATGAAACCTACTTTTCAATGCAAAAAAGCAATAAAATTGAAGAAATCTGACGAAAACTTGACTTTTCTGGTAACCCACATGGTCGCCATTTTGAATTTACCCATGATCCTCTTCTCGGAGGGTCATGCAAATAGGCTCAAAATGACCCTAATATGATAATCGTCGGACGAATAATGAACAGTATCGGATTACGCTCCACGGTAATGGCGACACACGATTCGCAAACCATCTGATGGATGACAACGTGTACGCAAATGGGTTAACTCCACATTAAAGATGTCTGCTGGTGAACTATTTATTACTGAATCACATGTCAGCGTTTGCCAGGAAACGTCTCAGATACTGATATGGTCAAACTATCAATAGCATAAATCTCTGTGAATTTGACACAGACACATCTGAGCTCTTCCACATGTCCAAGATATCTACCTCTTTGACCTGTCCAGGATATCTTCCAGTTTTAAACATTTGATTGATCAATTCAAATTTTCGAATGGAATTCCGGCATATTCATTGGCTGGAGAAGAAAATTCAGCCAATCACATAGTTTATCTAAAGATTTATTGAACAATTCCTAGTTAAATTTCAATGAAATCAGGAAGGCAACTCCACGAAATACAACCTCCAAACAGGGTTATCTCCCCTTCTGCCAGTCGATCGACCCTGCCGTCATTCACTTGTACAGGCCAAAAAAAAACGTGCTTGCATTCTCCGCACAGTGGGCCTCCACCAAGCAATGTATTCTTTGATGGAGATTATCAGAACTGCTCTGTATTGTAACAACTTGAGTTAACCAGAATTAATCAACTGCAACGTATTTGAGGAATTCGGCAGACAAAAGAAGACAAACAATCGGTGACTATCATCTCCTCACTACAACAACAACAATCACAGCAACACTATATTAAAGCTAACGGCCGTTTGTTTGAAAACAAAAAAGCAGTGTTTGATTTTCGGAATCAATTAATGCCCACGGCACATTCACATCTGCAAAATTAAATATCTCATGTATCGCATGCTGATAGCAAAATACGAACGTAGCGTGCAAGATCTATGGGGCTACGTTTCGTAACATGTGTCTAATTCCGCTTAACCCGGGGCTAGGGGCCGTATGAGCCCATGTACTTCAAGATCCTCATGGTACTCATATGAACAGTCACAATCAAAGCGTGACTGAGGTACATCATTTTAGATGACGACTCTATAACGAATATTATGGATTAAGAATACTGATCAGCGATACGGATTTGATATTTTGGAACATCATGATGTCTTGCCGGCATCATTGAAAATTGTTGACCGCTTCTCTCTTGCAGGAAACAAGCCTATGTTTATGTATACTTTTGTCTTTTGAATTTGGTGCTAATACTGTTATATGGAAATGGAATAGGTCTTTGGATTATGGACGCGGATATTCTCTAATGGACGACGGCTGGATTATGAATGACGGACTAGACGCTTGTAATTTAGTATGCTGATAAGGACTGTTTGGCTGGTAAGATTCAAGTAGAGTGAAATGATGTTTTGGTACAGGTCTATATGTAAATTGAATGACGGCAGGGCCGATCGACCGGCAGAAAGGGAGATAACCCTGTTTGGAGTTTGGAGATACAACCTTCGCCATACAGCAACACTGAATAGTTCCTGAGGTATGCTTGCATTTACCACAGTAATTGTGTACCAGCACATGCTGTCCAATCATGATACTGCCTGTTTGCCCTTTTGAGTGAACATCTTGTGATCGAGGCATCATTGGATATCTGTTTGAGGATATCTAGTCCACACTCCAATGGGTGGCCAAGGAATATCATTGCAGGGATTTTATTTGTCGGTGTTTGTGGTGCATTCCAGTACGACAGTAGAAAATTCTTCTTCTATAGAGTGGAAAGCCCGGTTCAGTGTTTGGACAAACCTTTCGATTAATACATGCATTGTCGGATGGTACGTACATGAACGGAAATGCTTGATTCCGTTTTGCTGCATGAACATCGCAACTCATTGAACACAAATTGTGATCCATCGTCAGCCAACAGGTTCTTGGGTAACCCTTCACAAAAGAATATTTCTTGTACTGTTGAATGTCTCTGCCAACTTTGAAGGAGTGCGACTATTAACATAGATTCATTGCCATTGTTTAATTTTATGTTTTTATTGAAATCAAATTAAATGCATTAAAATGCATATCTATATATACCCACAAAACAAAAATGCAAGACTTAATATTATGCACATTACAAATCCTATAGTGTAAGTTAATATATACGTATGTAACCAAACTTAAACATGTAGCTTTTGGCACATGGTAATTAGACCTGTATGAAATATATAGCTGTAGGAGCCTCACTCGAGCAGAGCTGAACAGACATTATTCAAACATACCTGTAGATATCACACCCACTTAACCACACATACTACTCTCGCATAGCCATATTGGCCTTTATATACTGCACAATATAGTGTTACAGAGCAACATTGTAATGTTATAGTGACAATGAATGTTACTAAGCAACATTCAGTGTTATAGAACGGCAATGTTGTGCTTTATTGCATTTCTCTTGTGTTGCAATGTGGTCTTCGAGAACACCAGTTTAGACAATACAGAGCATTAGTTTAATGTATTGGGAATGAGTTCAGCATACAGTGGGTGTTTTTGCAAGTTTTTTTGGGATGAATAGGGTTAATGAGTGTTGATGGGTAGTCGTCCATTACACTGGTGGTGGCTATCTCCCAATGGGTTTGGCCCTATCTTCTCTATTCCTTAGACAACAGTTGTCGACAGAAGTTGCCGCCATTGATGTTCCGTTATGAGCTTCAACTAAGTATGCCGTAACTCTGTATCACCAAATCTACGACTGCTCGAACAGTCCTTGCACACGTCTACGCACGGCTATTGTACCTCGTTCGCATGACTTGCGCCGCGATGAATCTGCCAGCCACCATTAAACTTTCCTGTATAGGTGTATGTACACAGTCATTTCGGTTCAGCGCCCAGATCATTTGCAGTGTCATGAACGTATACTCCATGGGTTGGGAGCAAAAGAGTAATGTGAGAAATGTGGACACTTGATGTGACACCAGCATACACAACACCCTGTACCGCAGCTATGTTTGAGGGTGCAGGAGTCTGTAGGACTCCATCCCATGATTGCTTCAAAATACGACCTCAAACAACCCATTTGGACCACGCATGGCTCACCTATATTCCAAACACAACCCTGTTTAGTTCTGAAACTGCCATCTTCTGTCTGCGCATTCACGAAATGACGTGACTTCCAATAAAAACCAAACCAACCGGACTTTACACCATGAACGCTTTGAACCGAAACCCTGCCCCACTTGTTTGGACCATGGATGGCTCATCACTACCACAACACCACCTTGTACACTTTCGACACACTTCCACTCGCCTGACTTTCTGTGCATCATGATTTTGCAGCAAAAGTCAACCAATATCTCCGAGACAGATCGAACACCCATATCCTAAACATGATCACAGCTGACCACAACTTCCTTGAAACATCGACTTAAACGCTCTCTTTTCGACTACTTCCTGAAGGCGCTTGTGCAGAATTATGTGACTTCCAATAAAAACCACCGGGATCCCTGGTGCTAAAAGGAATGGGACCCCTCCCGTGTAGTTTTCAGCTGTGAAAAGGAATAGGAACCGTGAGATGACTGAAATAGTGTTAAAAGTGACGTTAAATCAAATTTACTCACTCACTCTACCACAGCAGAGCTTCATTATGATCACGGATGACCTGCCTGCTCAGTGCACATATGCATGATGACTTTCCAGTGAAAGTCAAACCGCGACCCCAAGAACCTCCCCATCGGATGCTACAGCGTGAGACAGAACAAAAATACCCACAAAATATGGCTTGATCTATAGCCTGCACAGAATTACATGACTTCCAAGAAAAACCAACCCGTTCGGATTATACCCAAAAGACAGCTTCAATATGACACCCCAAGCGGCTCATCTAGACCATGGAAGGTGCACCTAGCCTTCAAATCGTACTACCCCAGCTACCCCCAAAACTCCCAACCAAATACCCTCTTTTTACCCTTCTCCGACTGCGCATGCGCAGATTGACTTCCAATAAAAAATCACCCCAGTCGGACACTTCATATAGTCATTTTGACCACGGATGGTTGACCTAGAACCCGAAACGTTCAACCAAATGCCCCTTTTCTAATATTCCATGATTGTGCAGGCGCAGTCTTATGACACTTCCAATAAAACAAAACATTCCAGTCGGACTACCCACAAGCGCTTATAAATGAGTCCCCGTGTGGATCATTTGAACCGTGGATGGCTCACCTAGACCCCATAACGCCCACCCCAGGCTTCCCTGAAGAGTGTGCATGCATGAAGTTCAACCCACAGTCCCATCGTGCTCTACAACGTGAGTGGGCGCGAACAAATACCCACACTTTAAAGTTTAATCCACAAGAAAAAATCAATGGGTTCAGTCCTTTTTTCCTCAGAATTTTTGCGACATATCCAGATTTTTCTCAAGTTTCAAAGGTTTGTATGTATCCCTGCATGTGTAGATGGCGCCACGGACCCCATCATCCGGGTTATTTGTGTGTGTGTCGACGCCATCATGTTTGTCGTGTCGACGTCATTCTAATGTATAGGGTGTTCAGCATTGACGGACGGACGTTTGACCGGCATCTCGGACGTTTATACAATCTACGAGAGGTGCTGTACCATGATAAAGCCCATACCCTATGATATAATACTAAAAGGTCTACACTGCATAGCGATGTTATAATAAAGAATTATAACTCGCAAAGCATTCAACGCACTTTGATGACGCCCTTCCCTCAAAACATTTGAGACTTGCTGGTCCCAAAATTGATATCACGGAAATCCCCGACAAGCGCCGACTTGCATATCTGGCTATGTATATGACATTAAAGTGACTGTAGGATTGACCTCTAAGGTCAAAGTTCAATCGACCTCCGGAAATTCGGTCGGAGAGAAGGATAAAACCAGGCATAGGCCTACTTTTTGTCTGTGCAAATAGTGACCTAATCGCCGGCGGAAGTGACGGCATCACCGTGGAGGAATACGATCCCGGGTCAATGGACACTTTCGATCACGTGACATTAAGTGTCGGAGATTTTGCGACCATGACCTTTGCCCAGCGAGGTCAAGACTACCAAATATGCACTTTCTCTACTACTATCCTGCTTGTACATTCAGGCAACCATGGAAAATATTCAGCATAATCCACCAATTTATGGTTGGTGGTTGTGTAACAGGGTAACGGTGTTGACCTTCTGTAAAGGTACGGCTCTTTGTAGATGAATATTACAGGACATTTTCCAGATTTAAAATTCTGTTTGGGTTACTGCGTTTCACATGCCAATGGTCGTTCCTTTGTTTATATTCCCAGAGCTTTAATCATGTTCTATTAGTCTAAACAATACCGGTATCTGTCCACTTATACCCATCTATATTCAATGGTAGTGGTGTTGGCAGAAGTAAAATACTTAAAAACTTCTAACATTTTTCCTATTTATGGCCAAATAAAACCATAATAAACTGACCTTTGGTTCATGGTGTGGGCTCTGTCACATTTTCTCGCATGAAATTGACAGCTTATAATCTATAGGTTTAGGCTAATGGTAGACAGCCCAACTGATGTGGCCCGAATAAGCAAATATTACATAACGTCTATAAAAATTATTCAAAAGAATCGTTTTGTCATTCTGTTCGAACAGACAAAAGAAGATAATGCCTCAAACAGACATCCTGTAAAGTTATCTTCCTGGCTCCTTCAGTTAACAGTACCAGAGGGGTGTATATGGTAGAATGACACTTTTATCTTATTTGAAATCAAAACGTTTTAACGTTCGGGAAGTTAGCTGCCATTTCACGATTCACAGTTCACTTCGGCTGTGAAGCTAGATGCCAGTTCTCAGTTAACGATTCAAGGTATTCTAGCGGTCCAGAGTCACGAAAACGTGCTGTTTGTCACTCAGTTGCATCTCTCCCTACATCCCTGTGCTGTTGAGAAGGTCCCCTTTGTGTTGGAGAACTCTGGTGTTTGTTCCGGAGTTGGTTGTTCTTCGAAAACTGCGATTTGCGCTGGGGCGTTGCAGGTGTAGTGTGCGAATAACCTCGGGTCTGTGCCGAACTTTGTGGTTTGCGCTGCGGCGTTATACGTGTATAGTGTGTTGTGGGAGAATATGATGCGTTGTGATGAACTAGGTGTGTCTAAGTATTCTATGTAAGGGAACCGGATTCTGGACACCTGTGATGGATAGCTGCTGTGTGGTTCGAGAATTCGTGTGTATGGAGATTCTGTGTGGTAGGTCTACGCGTTAATTGCGCATCTGTGTGACTTCTGTTGAGATTTATCTGTGTGTTCTTTGTAGGGTTTTCTGTTTGTGTTAAGTTGTGTAGTACGTCCATGGAAGTCTATGTGAGGTGAACTTTAATTTATGGAGTGACTTGGAGGGGATATTGTACGATATGTAGTGAGGTTAGCCATGTCGGAGACCTGGGGTTGAGTGAGACGGACCTTCTCATCCCATGTCTTCGCCATGGTGCCCCGGTGAGAGTTTTCTCTCCGCCATCTTGCAGCGTATGTTATATTTTGTCGTTAATTCGGTGGAGCAAGATAGCCACTACGTCTAAATACGGCATTGTTGGTCTCAACCCTTTTCATTTTTTAGCTCAAGGAAATTTTTTGTGGGCTAGAGATCTGAGGGAAACTAGCGTTTATGGTCATGTTCATCCGCCACAGATGCTCATTCCCTCTGGTTGGACCGCCATTTGCGGGGATGTGTGTATGTTGGGTCACCTCGGACGCTGACTGCGCTGAGCCCAATTTACAGTCTAGACAGCTGGTGGTTTATAAGCCTGCCCCAGTCGTGGATTGCATGATGTTCTGGTGTATATTGCGGTCATGTAGCTGGTAGGCTGGCCTGCGGATTGTATTTTTACCCCTCAGGCAGAGCGGTATTGTCGTTGCCTCCGTCGTCTGTCCGTCCGTCTTTCCCAGCGTCCGTCCGTCCGTCTGTCCATCATATCATTGTAAACACATTATCTCAAGAAGTCCTTCACTTACAACAATGAAACTTCATAGAGTTGTTTAATACAGCCAGTACCGGAAGCCTATTGAAAGTCGGTGCCATTGAATGTGTTTTTCAGGAGCTATGCCCCTTTATACATGTCTGGCTGTTTTTATCCTTGTTTTTCAGGAGTTATGCCCCTTTATACATGTCTGTTGGTCCATATCCTTGTAAACACATTATCTCAAAATGTCCTTCACTCACAACAATGAAACTTCATACAGTTGTTTAATACAACCAGTACCAGAAGCCTATTGAAAGTCGGTGCCATTGGATGTGTTTTTCAGGAGTTATGCCCCTTTATACATGTCTGTCTGTTTTTATCCTTGTAAACACATTATCTCAAAAAGTCCTTCACTCACAACAATGAAACTTCATACAGTTGTTTAATACAGCCAGTACCAGAAGCCTATTGAAAGTCGGTGCCATTGGATGTGTTTTTCAGGAGTTATGCCCCTTTATACATGTCTGTCTGTTTTTATCCTTGTAAACACATTATCTCAAAAAGTCCTTCACTCACAACAATGAAACTTCATACAGTTGTTTAATACAGCCAGTACCAGAAGCCTATTGAAAGTCGGTGCCATGGGATGTGTTTTTCAGAAGTTCACACAAACCTGTGTGGATTGCTGTGAATAGACAGTAATCGTTCGACTACATCTACTATAGGTAATCACTGCTCTATTGCTATATTGTTTTGTCTGTCTATGATCTATACCATACAGGTAAAATTATGCCCACCCCAAATATGTGAGTTGTTGGGGTCAGAAACATTATTTCCACAATAGCTCTGGGCCCGACCCGAGGGGTCCCGATGGCGATAACCACATGTTATGTAATCTATGGTAATAGATTTACATTATGGGGGCATGAATTCGAGTATAAAGATATCGTTCCGCCGTCCGACCAACGTACATATCCTAAAGAAAGAGTTCTTGAGCTCATCCTTGATATTGTCTGTATTTTCTGTTTATCGTGATATTGTTTTATTTCTTGATTCTATTATTTTAACAATAGATATGTTACAATGCTCTTTTGTATCTTAAAGTGTTATCTTACAGCGTTTTGCTTGTCCCAGTGTGTCAGTTCGCGCGTAAAATTTACTAAACATGCAAGGGGCTGTCCTCGAGTGATTTGACTTGATCACTGCTGCGAACCTATTCTTCTTCTAGGATACGTCTTGGTTCGATAGAGGCGCTATAATACATTCGTTTAACCACTCTCTTGTTCGTAATGTTTCCGTAAAATATTTTCTTGCCGAGTTCGAGTGCACCATTTCCCATTAATTTACGGTACGATATGTCGGGTTGACAAGAATCGGGTCAGTCTGAATTGGTGAAATCAGCATGAAGACCGGGGTCGGTAAAGGGTGGAAAAAATCAAAAACTGGTGTGTCATTGTTCAATCAAATAGATGTTTATTCCGCTGAAAGCGTAATAATGTTTCATTAATGTAAGAAGAATAAGGAGTGTTGTTTATTGAACAAAAATCTCAAAGAGAAGCATTGTCTTTTAAACAAAGATGCATCTTCCATAACCTGTTCCCCCCGCACACTATTTGGATCATATCATATTAGTAGGTCCTTCGTCATCTACACCAAGAAAATGCTTTGCCATAATCACAGATAATAAAGATACTTGAATCCTGGTCCCTGCCGTACGGATGACTTTGTTTGGGGTTCGTATCTCGGGTGTGTGCTTGCATGCTCATCACGTGCGCACTGGAACAACACATTACCTGTGTGACCTCTTCGTCGAGGCTCAACAAGTCGTATTTAGTTTTATTCTTTGAAAGCCGTAAGCGAATCATGGGAGGTTCCGTGGGTGTTTTGTTGGAGCTTAAATAATTTATGCCTAGTATAAATTTCATTAGCCTTAAAACTTATGGCTGTTATGTCTGCATATTGGACCTCTGCTAACATAACAGGGGTAGTTTATAAATTAGCTATGGCTTACGAAAAATTTCAGTTCGGATCAATCAGCGGCGACAAAAATGCCTTTTGTCAATCTTCACTGACCACCCGTCAATGATACACAACTCCACGGCCCCGTGACTGAGCGACCTACTTACGAGTGGAATGTAAACATAGCCCCGTGACGCACTCGCTGGCTCGGTAGCTAAGGATCATGCCCCCCCCCCCCCCAAAACAACCAGTTCGGTGTCCCGCTTATGATTTAAATTTTTAACTTGATAAGGGAGATTGGGGTACACTGGGACATTTTTCACCTTTTTGCAAAAATCTCCGTTATTACTGTCATGTAGTGTAGCCTTCTATACTCTCGTTGTAACTTATATCATGGAGCTATAAATCGGAAGGAGGCACAGATTGGGGTGATGAAAGTGTTCAATGTACGATGCCGACACAGCAGGGTATAGCGGATTAACCTGAGGGATTATAGCTGGCTCGGCCATGTCCGCCGTTGATTCGGTAGTATTCGATTTCACGCGCATGCGTGCCATGGACTTGCTGTCGACCTATTAAGCGTTGTGTATTCGAAGTGGCTATTGCCAATTAACCTCCCGTTGCGTTGATCATCATCAGGCGTAGTTTGTGTAAAAAAAGTTTTTGAAGTTTTGAAAAGACTTGGATCACTTGAATTACTTATTATATTTTCGATTTATAGCTCCATGCTTATATTGAGTATGAAACTCTTAGTTTGCCATGCGGCTTAGGTCTGTCTCATTCTGATTTTGACTCCAGGGGTGAAAGAGCATACACAATTAACTGTTTCCCCATTGTTCAAGCAAAAAGATATTTATTCTCCAGAAACCATGAGAATATTACATTAGTGTGAAAAGAATATAGATTATCTTACTGTTAATAAAGAGAACAAATATCAACGAGATGTTATTTGATTTACGGAGAAACTTCACTACAACCTATCTCCCCCACGGTTTTCATTGTTTTTGGACACGAACCACACTGGACGGGATAGCCTCACTTGTGTCACTTGGCAAAATCAACAGGGATGAAAGGTGTAACAAAGCTGAACACGAGTTCATATTATTTGATCATATGAATATTTTATACCCGTCAAAACAGTGGCAATATTTCAATGATATAAGAATAAGGTAACGGTTCATTCGAATACAAACCCCAAGAATGATGATGTTGTAAATTGCATGCGACAGTCTTTCCACCCCCCGTGATCACCAGACTTCATGATTGAGATCGCCCGGGGCTTGCACATTGGGGCTTGCATAGAATTGTTTGAAGCACGTGTTGAGGTCAACATGCTGTAAAAATTATGTGAGAGAAATACGTTCCAGGCGTCATAGTTCGGGTACAAACTTTTAACCGATGGCATTTTGCAACATATCTTTCTTGGTTTACCGTGAAAAATATTACATAACACCCTGCTAAATGAAAATCATTCTGATCATAATCTGAATTCACTGGCGCCAAATTGCAGCACACCTCCGTATCTCAAATCAACAAAACATGCTGTCTCTGTTGTTCTCAATAAAACAATGCTGATTAGTCGATGTTGTTCTTACCTCACGCTACCATATACTATACCTATGTATATATTGATTTATCAGCATTGTTTTATTGAGAACAACATAGACTAATCAGCATTGTTTTATTGATGCGGGACACGACAATCACCCTGTGCACGCAGCGACAGTGGGGCCCCGAGCCAATCTAATTATGGAACAATTCTTCCTAGAGGGGGGTCCACTAATTGGTCATTCACTTTCGCACAGACCTCCACTTTCTATTCCAGGCAACTTCTGGCTGTGCTGAACGTGCTGACCTATTTCCATCTGGGCATGCGTAATTGTCTGGCCAGCGAAAACGAAAGCACTCCAACACAAACAATTTAACTAGGCCATATTCAATTCATGATTGATCAAACAACCACGGCCGTGTAAATTAGCCTGCCAGTCGACAAAAGGAGAAGGAGAAAGTGAATGGTATACGCGGAAATATAGCTATTCTGATCATAATCTGACTTCACTGGCGCCAAATTGCAGCACACCTCCGTGTCTCAAATCAACAAAACATGCTGTCTCTGTTGTTCTCAATAAAACAATGTTGATTAATCGATGTTGTTCTTACCTCACGCTACCATATGCTATACCTATGTATATATTGATTTATCAGCATTGTTTTATTGAGAACAACACAGACTAATCAGCATTGTTTTATTGGTGCGGGACACGACAATCACCCTGTGCACGCAGCGACAGTGGGGCCCCGAGCCAATCTAATTATGGAACAATTCTTCCTAGAGAGGGGTCCACTAATTGGTCATTCACTAATTGGTCATTCACTTTCGGACAGACCTCCACTTTCTATTCCAGGCAACTTCTAGCAGTGCTGAACGTGCTGACCTATTTCCATCTGGGCATGCGTAATTGTCTGGCCAGCGAAAACGAAAGCACTCCGACACAAACAATTTAACTAGGCCATATTCAATTCATGATTGATCAAACAACCACGGCGTGTAAATTAGCCTGCCAGTCGACAAAAGGAGAAGGAGAAAGTGAACGGTATACGCGGAAATATCGCTATCGCCACTTTTTATTTTATTTTCACTTTGTGCAGACAGACACTGCCGACTTGTGAAAATAAGCTAGCAGATAAAATGCGCCCCACGTGAACGGTGACCGTTAGCGTAAAATATGATTTGCGTAACCTTCACGAGCGTTCGCGTAAAAAAATAAGGCCTGTGTCATAGGGTTAGCAATTATTATAATCAAGGAAACAAAATAATGCATTTTGATACAATTTTAGGGTCAAAGTAAATTTCATCATTTCATTACTATTGTCCCAGTGTGCCCCAGCAAAGGTGTCCCAGTCGGCCCCAGGTGCGTGATATTTTCCATTTTATGAAAAAGACTAATACATACATCTGAGATAATAAATCTATATAATTTAAATTGTACCTTTGTTCTTCCTTTCTCAGTAGTAACAAAACAGCAATGAAGTACTGCTGAAAACTTGGTATAACAAAATATCAGAATTTAGCTGAAAAAAAGTTTTTTTTGCTCGTAATTTGTTACCAGTGATAACTTTTATATGTAATCAATATAGGTGGGGACTTCTACACAAACATCCCCTCCGCCAGATCCTCTATACCATTTTGAGCCCAGACACATGCATGATCTAGGTTAATGGTTTGGTTCACTTAGCTGATAGGGTCAATTGATAGGGTCAAACTACAAGTCATGTTCAGATAAAAGTCATCTACATGTACAAGTCTGCAACCATTGTCAGAATTTGTAACCTTCCAAACTAGGGGTGGAATGGCAGGAGGAGGTACATGTTTATAATATCCATTCCAGCATAGCTCCAGTCCTTCTAACCATGATGAGGATTTTACATTGTATCTCAGTACTCATTTTTATGCCGCCCCCCCCCCCCTTTTAATTAGAGGGGGGTATATAGCGATAGCTTTGTGCGTCCGTCCGTCTGTCCGTCCGAATATCTTATTCGCGCGATATCTCGGTTAATATTTGATGGACAGGATTGAAACTTGCATGGAATGTGGCCAGTGCCTCGTAGTTGTGCATCGTAGAGTTTTTTCCGAGTTCCGGTATAATTTTCAAGAGTTATGGCCCTTTTTCTGAGATCTCTGGGAATGGGACTTGTCCGGGCTGGATCTTGGTTAATATTGTATGGACAAGTGCGGAATTTGCATGATATGTGGTCAATGCCCCACAGTTGTGCACCGGAAAGTTTTTCCCCATTTCGCTTATATTTTCAAGAGTTATGACCCTTTGTTCCTGAAATTTCCGTGAATTGGGACTTGTCCGGGCTGGATCTTGGTTAATATGGTATGGACAATTTTGAAATTTGCAGGATATGTGGTCAGTGCCCTTTAGTTGTGCAGCGTGAAGTTTCTCCGCGTTTCGCGTATATTTTCAAGAGTTATGGCCCTTTGTTCTTCAAGTCTTTGTGAATTGGGACTCGTCCGGGCTGGATCTCGGTTAATATTGTATGGACAAGTATGGAATTTGCAGGATATGTGGTCAGTGCCCTGTAGTTGTGCAGCGTGAAGTTTCTCCGCGTTTCGCGTATATTTTCAAGAGTTATGGCCCTTTGTTCTTGAAATCTTTGTGAATTGGGACTTGTCCGCGCTGGATCGCGGTTAATTTTGTATGGACAAGTATGGAATTCGCATGATATGTGGTCAGTAGTTGTGCAGCGTGAACCTCTAGTTCTTTCGCATGTGCCAAAAAAAACTTAGCAGACTTATCATTTTTCTCGAAATTTCAGCCCGCAATGCACTCCGGTAAACCGCAATCCCTTCACAAGTATCACAATGATGTTTTTGAGTTCGGATCAATCAGCGGCGACAAAAATGCCTTTTGTCACAAAATCTTCACTGACCACCCTTCACTGATCCACAACTCCACGTCCCGTGACTTTCGAGTGGAATGTAAACAAAGCCCCGAAACGCGCTCACCGGCTCAGGTTGAAGAACCAAGGACTAACATGCTGCTGTTCTAACCCGTGGAAAAGATTGAAAATCTTGATATAAGTAAATTCTACTGGGGCCCCGAGACTAAATACATCTGTTCTTCACGCTATTGCCGTGCAATATAGACCTAAACGCAGCTGCAAAAACAAGAGTTATCTCCCCATTCGCCGATTAGCTTCAACATGAATGTAAATGGGGCAAGCTCGATTTTTCATTATATTCTCAAAAACCAAGTCCGCAAAAACTATGAAACTTCAGTATGATTTGAAGGATCACACTCTCCTAAACATCTAGCTTTCCAGGCCTTGCATTCTGAAAAGTGAACCAGACTGAACAGCTGAATAGGCCATGTGAAAAGGACTCGCTTGGCTAGCTCCAACTGGAACCTAATGGTACATGGCTGTCATTAGGTTCCACGTACTTCTATGCCACAATCGTAAGACAAAGCCCAAAGCGTATAAACGATGATTTAGTTGCTCCTTACCATGCATTTTCCGACAAAACGTATCATGAACTAGTCCGAATCGTCCGAACGGCTAACATCTGTTGTCTTTTTGAGTGGGTTTCGCCGCCTTTTTTACCAGTCCCCGCTTGATATATGATCAGCTTCGCCATGTTTGTTTTCACGCTGGAGTGTCGACTGCGCAAACGGTGGCCGCATCGGGAGAGGAACAGAAATAATTGACGGAAAATGTGTGATTTAACACCAAATGTGTTCGGTGCATGTGCTTCAAGAGAAACGTTCGAAAAATAGTAAAATCTGCTTCCAAATTCCTGAATATTTCACGTAACGCGAGTATAAACAACCAGATTATCTGACATTGATGACTAACCCGTCAAATCTACGCATCTGAGTTTATTATAAACATTTTCCCGGGACCTGTTGATATCCGTTTTAAAATGTTTTATCTGCCATTCTTCCTCGGCCTGCCCACGCTGCCTCTCATCAACAAGTGATCATGGCAATCACGCGCAAACAAACCGTGTTGCTCCAATCACGCCGGGCCTCTGAAAAGGTCGCTCAATCACCTTATCCACCTTACTGTAGATATCGACAATATAAGTACATGTAGTTGGCCAAGATTCATAAACTATCACTCGCAAATTGTGGAAATTATAATAACACTACCAATGTGGAGGTCAATACATAGCACAAATATTTTCATATCAGGGCAACAGCATTATCCTAAATAAAGACCCAGCTGGTTCATGTGTGAAAGTTTGTCAGTTACTTGCCGAAGGGCGGTGGTTCTCTCCGGGTACTCCGGCTTCCTCCACCAACCAAACTGACTGTCACCATATGAGTGAAACAAACTTGAGTGTGACATTAAGCCAAATTCCCTCCGCCCTCCTCATAAATAAAGACCCCAATATTACCTGAATTTCGCAAATATCGAGAAATACACTAATCGAATCTAGTGGAAGCTGAGGTGGCCGAGTGGTTTAGGGCGCTTGCATTTACTGCTGGCAATTTGGTGCCAAAGTCTGAGAGCGCAGGTTCGAACCCCCATCCAGCACTAATTTCTGTGCTTTACCAAGAAAGTCTCATCCTAAACATAATTGATTCATAATCGAATCTACTTATAAACAATGTTTTATTAAAATTATAAGTTCACCCAGCCATAGATTACATCCCAAAGCCTAAAGGCTCTAGTTATTAAACCCATCTTATATTTTTAATACGAAAACAGTTTTTAAGAAACAGGCAGTCAAATATCTTATGAAGTAAAATCATGTTATATCAACGCTAATATCTCCACTTTTATGTTTTATACAATTACGTAAGCTCGTTAAACCTATTAACTGTATATTTTTATCAACTGTATTCTAGTGTATATATTGTTATTTTGTATGAATGAGTGTGTGATTCTTGTATATAGTGTTTTCCGAAATCTGTTATTGGGTCTTCTGGCCTGTTGACTGTAATGAAATAGAAAATAAATAAATCATGAGGCATTCCAGATCGTTCTACCAATTCAAGAAGCTTCTAGAATACACATTATTACCGCATCATCTGACCTAGATAAAATTTACAATAGTGTTCCAGAAAGCTCTAAGTGATTGACCCACATAATAGTACGTAAACAAGCTTGCGTTAGCTTCCAGAAACATCCACAATGTCTAATAATAGACTACAATACCATGACACCCCCCTCTTAAAAAAGAAAGTTTCAAACTTGGAACTTTATTAACAATTCAAAACATTATTGCAAAAAAGATCTATATTACAACAGCAAAAAATGTTGACAAACATATGTACATTATATGCGAGGCAAACTGTCAAATTGTCGTTGCCCTTAATATGTCTGATTTCAATATTGTATTCTTGTAACATCAAAGTCCATCTCAATTTTTTTTGTTTTTCATCTTACTTATGAACACGTGTGGATCGTGATCACTGAATACAGTAATTGGCAATGACGAGGAAGTAACATAAACATCAAAATGTTGTATAGCCAATATCATTGCCAAACATTCTTTCTCAATTGTAGAATAATTTATTTGATGTTTGTCAAATTTACGTGAAAAATAACATATTGAGTGATCTACACCATCTATACCTTCTTGTAACAAAACGGCATCAGCAGCAGCACCACTAGCATCTACAGCCAGTTTAAAAGGTGAATCAAAATCTAGTGCAGAAAGAGCTGGTGCGCTCTTGAGTATGGCTTTCACGTTTTCAAAAGCTGATTCACATTCATCGGTCCAAACAAAACTTGCCCTTTTTCTTAAGAGTTGAATTAAAGGCTCAGTAATATCTGACAAATTTGGACAAAATTTTATGTAGTAACCAGCCATACCCAAGAAACGCATCAGTTGTCTCTCTCATGTTGGTCTTGGAAATAGCGAGATAGCACTAACCTTAGCATCTACAGGTTTTACCTGACACTGATCTACAACATGACCCAAGAATGTCACACGTGCCTTGCCGGTATCATTGAAAACTGTTGACCGCTTCTGTCTTGCAGGAAACAAGCCTATGTTTATGTATACTTTTGTCTTTTTGAATTTGGTGCTAATACTGTTATATGGAAATGGAATAGGTCTTTGGATTATGGACGCGGATATTCTCTAATGGACGACGGCTGGATTATGAATGACGGACTAGACGCTTGTAATGTCCAAATTCACTTTTTCCAAGGTTGACTGTCAGCTTGGCGTCACTTAGTCGATTGAACAGTGCGCGAATTATCTGTAGATAATCTTCCAATGTTTTGCTGTAGACAATGACGTCATAAATGTAAGTCTCACATCCTTCCAAACCAGAAGTTACACGGTTGATGAGACGCTGGAAAGTGGCCGGAGAATTTTTCATTCCAAATGGCATGACTTTGTACTAGAACAGATCCTCCGAGGTAACGAATGCTGATATCTCCTTCGCACGATCTGTCAGTGGAACTTACCAAAATCCTTTCAGAAGATCAAACTTTGACACAAACTTGGCACTTCCCACTTGATCAATGCAATCGTCAATGCGTGGAATAGGGAATGTGTCTGTTTTGGTCAATGTGTTCACCTTTCTGTAGTCAGTGCACATCCTGTAACTGTCATCTGGCTTTGGAACGAGGATACAAGGTGAACTCCAGTTAGTATTACTTGGTTCAATGAAGTCATTGTCCAATAAATACTGAATCTCTTTTTTCAGATAGTTTTGTTTAATGGGATTCAAACGATATGGGTGCTGCTTCACTGGATTAGAATCTCCGACATTGACGTCATGTGAAATTTTATCAGTCCGAGTAGGGATATCAGGAAACAAATGTTCATATTGACTGAGCAGAGTTCGAAGTTCTTTCTGACGCGCTGGTTCGAGATGACACAACTTGGAATTCAAACTAAGTAGAATGTCAGAGTTCTGTAATTTCGCCGCTGTCATGGACTCTTCACAAGTTTCATTATTATCAGGGTCAGAACTAACTACACTTACAGGGTGTACAGTACTGTTAGCGCTATCTCTGTCTATGTATAACTTTAACATTTACATGACCTAACTCTTTGTGTTGACGCCTGTCAGGAGTCTGAATTACATAATTAAGGTCACTTAATTTCTTTTCAATGACATAAGGACCATAATATCTAACCTTAAGTAGATTACCACGAATAGGCAGAAAAGCCAGTACCTTCTCACCAGGTTTGAAAGTTCGTTTAAGGGCATGTTTATCATAGGTTATTTTCATACATTTTTGTGCTGACTTTAAATTTGACATGGCCAAATCACGTGCTTTAGTCAACCTGGTGCGAAAGTCCGACACATATTGTAAGAGACTACATGAGTCAAGATCACTGTCTAGGAACTTTTCCTTTCGCAGTTTAAGTGGTCCTCTAACTGTATGACCAAAGACTAATTCAAATGGACTGAAGCCTAAAGACTCTTGAACACTCTCTAACAGCAAACAATAACAAATGTATGCCTTCATCCCATTCTTTCTCAGTGTCAACACAATAAGTCTTAATCATGTTCTTTAATGTCTGGTGAAATCTTTCTAATGCGCCTTGGCTTTCTGGGTGGTATGCAGATGATTTGTACTGCTTTATTCCCAATTCATGCATGACTTTTTGAAAAGTTACTGACAAGAAATTAGACCCCTGATCAGACTGAACGGACTGGGGTAGGCCAACAAGTGTGAAAAACTTAACTAAGGCCTTAACAATAGTTTTTGCCTTAATATTCCGCAAAGGAATGGCCTCAGGGAACCTGGTTGAAGCACACATGACTGCTAACATGTATTGATTGCCTGACTTTGTTTTTGATAATGGACCAACATAATCTATAATCACCCTACTAAATGCTTCCTCAAATGCAGGGATTGGTTGTAGAGGGGCCTTTGGTATGGTTTGGTTTGGTTTTCCTACCATTTGACATGTGTGGCATGACCTACAAAATTCCGTAACAGCTTTCTTTAAATTTGGCCGATAGAAATGATTTAGAATTTTGTAATATGTTTTGTTAACACCTAAATGGCATGAAAGAGGTGTTTCATGGGCTTGTTTGAGGATATCTGAACGATATGAATTTGGTACTAGAATCTGTCCACTCATCAGGTGACACATCTGGCGGTCGCCATTTGCGCATAAGAACACCAGTCTTACAAAAGTAACACACAGGCTCTTGAGTTACATCACACTCATCTTCTGCCCTGTCAAACAACTTGGAAATGTCCTTGTCACTATGCTGTTCAGTGACCAGCCGTGATTTTGAAAGTTTGTCATTAGAACATTCCAATTTGCTATCCAAATGTGGCTTATCAGCCTCATCATTTAAAGACACGAAAGTGTCGGTCAAACAAACGCCATCGATGACGCCATCTTTAAGAGACTTTTCAGACTCCTCGGCCAATTTACTCATGACTCTAGTAACTGCACAAGCAGGATACAAACTTTGAATTTCGTCTTCAACTGGATCATGGATCTGATCCAAACAAGGCTTGTCAGTTACTATCGGGTTAACCCCGACTTTATCTCCCGCAAGATCATTTCCAAGAAGTAATTGAACACCCTCAAATGATAAACTACCTTTAATACCCACCGTAACAGGCTCAGAAATCAAGTCGGAAGACCGATGAACGTTATGGAGCGGAACGGGTGTATAATTT
>JAVTVY010045505.1:0-21364 GCA_036873755.1 Hanleya hanleyi
TGAACGAATTAAGTGCCAGTCAATGTCTCCATCTGGTTGCTTTGGAGTCAGATGTTTATAGTCTACCCGAGATTGGTTTTTAAAGATACACCCTCATGTTGTTTCCTCTTGGACTATGAGTTTGTCCTTCAGCTTCTTCTCTACTTAGGGTGCTTCTTGAAATAAGAACATGAGTTCCTTGATTGGAATGGCATATGCCGGTTAGGCAAATCGGATACACCATGCCCAGTGTGGTGTTCTGATCTGGATGGATTAGAGTTCCAGTTGGAATGGCTTATGCCATCCTCCTCTTGTTATGGCATAGCCATCCTTTGTCTGCCCAGATCCAAAAAGTATGCCATGGAGTTCCTAGGAGTTCCAACTAGGTGCAGCATGATTTTAAGATTGTAAGAGATGCTTTTTATCGAGCAAATACTTTGGAAGATCTTTTTATTCGGGTGAGGGAGGATTGCATCTTGGGTTATTTGAGCGAAATCGGGCTGTTACATACGTTTTATTGTGTGTATGTTTAAATGCGTTGGATTACTAAGCTAATGACTTGAGTACTTAGAATTTTGTTTGATCGTCGCTATATAGC
Source organism: Hanleya hanleyi (assembly GCA_036873755.1). Taxonomy (NCBI): domain Eukaryota; kingdom Metazoa; phylum Mollusca; class Polyplacophora; order Lepidopleurida; family Hanleyidae; genus Hanleya; species Hanleya hanleyi. The sequence continues at coordinate 578 of JAVTVY010045505.1, forward strand.
TGAAATATTGCTGAACGAGACATTAAACCTTACTTCTCTCTCTCTCTCCTCTCTGTTTGGAACGCCTTATGTCAGTGCCTAGCATGCCCCAATTTCAAGAAGCTTCCTTAAACTGAGCTTTAATCTAATTAAACGGAGATTCCACGAAGGTACCGTATTGCCCCAAAACACCCTCCGTTCATTGGTTGATAATTTAAACGGGCAGTTGCAGTAATAACTGTACAGCCCTAATCTGCCTACAGGACCTGGTATGGAGATAGGAGTACCGGTATACAGAACTGTATCATGGAGGATGGCTCATTCACACTCATAAGTTGACCTGTGTTCGGCTCCACAACAAGCATGACAAGTAGAAAACAACTGTGTTGTTGAGATATCTTTTGATTGAAATGACATATATTTAACATCTAATTTATTTCTACTTCCGAACATTCTAATTTTCTTGACGGGGAATATTAAAAAAAAAATGAGAAACAACAAAACAGGCAAAAAATACAGAGATTACATCTGTGAAGATTTCTTGTTTTATTCCTCGGAAATACGCTAGAACGGGTCTCCGGCCATCTAAGACCCCTGGAGCTTCCGGGGCATGGGCGGCCCCTGGACCCTCGCCTATTTGTGCTGTGATAGTGGCCCCCCCAATCACCAATTGCTTCCGCCGTGCCTGTATGTGTGATGCACGTACTAAAACTAAAATAGTTTTTTGGAATATTGTATAGCACAACTCATTATATTGATATTCAAACACAATACGCACAATTAGGAAAACAGGTATATAGGCCCCTGTTTGTGATACGGTATATACTGTCAAGTATTTCCGTGGGAGGAAACATACGATTAATCTTGAGCGAGTGAGTGAGTGAGTAGAATTTTAACGTCGCTTTCATTCACATTATCCAGATACCGGGTAGACCAGTCCTTGATCTGTCCTCAAACTGCTGAGCGCAGATACAAGTTTCATTTTTGGACTACGTAAGCTGTATCTGTCGAAGTCCTATCGAATGCACATTCCCATTTTCCTATGTCTCATCCTTCTCCTCCCCACTTTTCGTATTTAGTTCCCTAACTTTCCAACAAATTGATCGATTTATCTCAAGCGTGACCAGGATAACTATGTGGTCACGCAGATGTCGCGTACCAATGACGTAAGTAGGTTAAAGGTCAAGGGCACAGTGACCTCTTGACCAGGAAATCATCGAAATTCAGTTTTTTTTAGTGGATAGATCAGTGAGAGAAGATATGCCATGTACTGAGATTATCAAAGGTCAAATACGGCAAAGGTCAATATGACGGTGGCACCCCAAAACAGGTAATTATTGAAAACATTGCACTGTTAATCTGGTTCAAGAATGTAGATACCTCATACCTGTGATGGCAAAAAAGAAACCTATTCAGACCGAAAGGTCAAAGGTTATGGTCTTTCATACAGAAAATCAGAAAACCTCTGAAACTCACAGTTTTGTGAGTGTATGCATTAGTGGATTAGATGTGTCGGGTGATTTAATCTCAGTAAACTCAGAAATAATATCACGGAACATTATATGTCTGTGATAAACCATCTTGGTTCACCTAGACTGACCAAGATTGAGACCAACATGTCAATGGTCAAGGTGACTGACCACCAGCAACTCACTCTAACGTTTTCATACTGTCAAAGGCTCTTGTTAAGTCTTTGGTATGGCTCGGCCCTGGGACCTGCCGCTTGTGAGTCAAGCGCTCTAACAGAAGACCACCACAATGCTGTCTGATTAATCTTAATCTCCCTAGAAGATGAGCTATGAAAATCAACCGAACATGGACAGAAGACAGCTCGAGGTCGAATTATGTCAAATTAGATCAAGGTCACTCAATTCAGAAACGTGGCGACAAGTTCCCGTGTAAATATTCTATATTCCGTATATGTTCTTTAGTCAAGAACAATATGACTATTTAAATAGCCCAGGGCCCAGAGTCTTTCAAGCGTTATCATTCTACCGTTATGGGTCATTTAAGCATATGCCTCGTTAACCTTTTTGTTTTGTTATTTCTATGTTTTTTGTTGAAATGTATATTTCACACATTCTGACAGCTATACAAACTCCTGAACAGTGTATAGCCTTTATGTGAACTTGTCAGCCTAGCTGCTATCGATGAAGAATCTCTGTTATGGGGTTCACGATGAAAACAACAACAACAACAACTCCTTTGTACAAACGTTGACTTCATCACATTATTCAACAATGATTGTTATTTTTCTTCATGCATAAAATGGTACGCAAACTATTACAACAGTCAGGTCCTTTTCTCTATCGGAAGTCGTCGTACGTTCTCCAGGGAGCGCGTTGTCTTTTCCACATACGATGCTATGACAGGACTCCACAACTCTGTGTTACTTGTTATGTCCACCTAATTATGTGTCTCCCATTCAGATATGTCGCTGTGGAATCTAACGCGAGCGTAGACCAATCCCGATATCACGTCATATTGGCATGTAAGATTAGACAGACTCCAACTGTCAAAGGAATCTCACTGCCTGGTGGGATTTCTGTCAATATATCCCAATATGCGGACGACGCAACACTGTTTCTGGGTGATGATGCTTCTATGGAAGCTGTACTAAATATTTTACATCTGTTTTCTTTATTTACTGGTCTTAAGTTAAATGAAAACAAATCAGAAGCTATGTGGCTTGGCCGCTGGAAGCATAGGAATGATAAACCGGGTAAAGTTAAATGGAAATTAGGAAATGACGAACATATCAAAGTTTTGGGGGTATATTTTGGTAACAGTTGTACAGCGGGTAGTATCATGGTGAACTGGAGCAATCGTATAGAATCCATAGACAAAATGATATCCTCGTGGAAGAAACGATCTTTGACAATTCCAGGAAGGATATTGGTCGTTAAAAGTTCATTAATGTCACAGATCTCACATTTAGCCATGGCCTTCGTGCCACCAGAACCTGTTCTAAACCGACTGAATACTATGTTTTATAAATTTGTATGGTATAAAAATGGAAATTCGATAGAAAAGGTTAAACGTAAAGTGCTGATCCAGAACCATGAGGATGGAGGTTTGAAAATGGTAGATATTTTTAATTGGGTAAAAGGCTTACGACTGAGATGGATAAGCAGATTACTCAATGCAGATAATGAGCGATGGATGGTGCTACCGACATGGCATTTTAATAGATTTGGTAAAAACTTAATGATTATAAAGGTTTGTACACTCTTAGGAAAAAGGGTTCTAGGTAGAACCCTAAAGGGTTCTTCAGCTTATAGCTGTGGGAGAACCCTTTAGGGTTCTAAGTAGAACCCTTTTTGAAGGGTTCTAGGTAGAACCCTTTGGAAAGGGTTCTACGTAGAACCCTTTTTTATCAAATGGTTCTAGGTAGAACCATTTTGAAAGGGTTCTATGTAGAACCCTTTTCTGTCATATGGTTCTAGGTAGAACCCTTTCACAAAGGTTCTAGGTAGAACCCTTTTTGGCATATGGGTCTAGGTAGAACCCTTTGAATGAAAGCTTACACATCTTTTTATAGTTGGGTTCAAGCTTTAATATATTACACCGAACTAATGCACAAAATATTGTTTAAAATTGAAAGGAAGGAGAATAAGTTTTTCATGCATTCTAGTAGTCAAGGGCCAAATTCAGTAATATTCGTCAAGGTCTCCAATAATTTGAACGCTTCATAACACTTGAGATGCTAATTCCAAAACAATATTCCATCCATGTACAGCTCTAATTTGTTTTACACTGTGCAAAATTGTGCTCTTGAAGATGTTAGGAAAGAAAGTTCTGCACAATTGGAGATTTGGATTTTTATCTGAACGAGTTGAAAGGCAGTCTAAGGTGAATAATTTATTAGAGACCTTACCATACACATGCATGAATCTGAATTTTGCGTTGAAAGCTTTCTTGAATATTGCCTTAGATATACATAGTTTGGGGTGTGATATCTCCATGGCCCCAAGAATGATGAATAATTAAAACTACGACTGTTGATTTTGTTAGAGAAAAACATTTGTATTTATTGTGATAGATCTGGTTCCATTCAAAAAGATAGGAGAGAAAATCATGACCAGCAAATCTGATGAAAGAACTTTCACTTTCTCTTCAGACAAGTCCTCTCTCTCTGGTTACCACTGTTCAATATCATATTAAATGAGAATGTACATGTTGGTTTCAGAGTGTTCAATATTATGCCTCACATCAACCATGCAGGTTAGTTTGACACAAAAAGTTTGAAATGTGCCCATTGTGAGGAGACCTGTCCATTCAGTCCATCAATGATGTATCAACCCTGCTTACTCTGATGGGCACTGGTGTGTTCACATTTAATAAGAAAACAAACTTTTCTAGGAAGAGCATGGTCTTTTTTAGTCCTTTGGGGTACTCTACCCCAACACATACTATAAGGCAAATATGGCACTCGGACCGAATGAAATATCCATGGTGGCGTCATCATTCAGCACCTGAATATCATCCAAGTAAATGGACATCTTCTCTGCATTTAACGGATTTCCTTCTCTGCAATTTTGCAGGGCCATTACAGGAGTTGGAATTTGGAGAATCTGAAACAGATTAAAAATGCGATTGATTTGCAAGCCGATTTTATACCAGTGTCAAGAAGCTTAGACATGGAATAGTTAAACAGTGAAACCTGTATAAGCCGATCATTCTTAGGACCAGATATATATAGTCGATTTTGACAGAATTCTGGTTTATCAAGTTTCAAATACATGTTTACACTATACACAAGCGAACAATAAATTGTGTTCCTCTTTAATAAACTATAACTTCAGTAATACTGGATGGTGTTTCACTTTCACACATTCATATGTATATGATTGAATTCACCTGGAAAATATTTTTAAAAAAAAGCTGAATGCTACGAATGCTAGATAGAATAATCAAGATGTGTCCTCTCCAAACATCCAGATGCATATATAAAAGCGTAGATAGGAAACAAGCAACACATGTACTGGCACATATGTTAGCTAGAAAGTTCTGTGAGTGTCAGATTCACACACTCCCGTGTATGTGCTAGATTCACACAGAAAATGTTACGGCAGACATGTACTTTTGGGATACAGATGTTATAGCTGGAAAGTTTTGTGTGTGTCAGCTTCACACACTCACGTGTATGTGCTAGACTTCACACAGAAAATGTTAAGGCAGACATGTACTTTTGGGATACAGATTTTTGCTAGAAAGTTCTCTGTGTTTCAGCTTCACACACTCACCTGTATGTGCTAGACTTCACACAGAAAACGTTAAGGCAGACATGTACTTTCGGGATACAGATGTTAGCCAGAAGGTTCTGTGTGTGTCAGCTTCACACTCACGTGTATGTGCTAGACTTCACACAGAAAATGTTAAGGCAGACATGTACGTATGAGATACAGATGTTAGCTAGGAAGTTCTGTGTGTGTCAGCTTCACACACTCACGTGTATGTGCTAGACTTCACACAGAAAATGTTAAGGCAGACATGTACGTTTGAGATACAGATGTTAGCTAGAAAGTTTTGTGTGTGTCAGCTTCACACACTCACGTATATGTGCTAGACTTCACACAGAAAATGTTAAGGCAGACATGTACGTTTGAGATACAGATGTTAGCTAGAATGTTCTGTGTGTGTCAGCTTCACACACTCACGTGTATGTGCTAGACTTCACACAGAAAATGTTAGGGCAGATATGTACGTTTGAGATACAGATGTTAGCTAGAAAGTTCTGTGTGTGTCACCTTCACACACTCACGTGTATGTGCTAGACTTCACACAGAAAATGTTAAGGCAGACATGTACGTTTGAGATACAGATGTTAGCTAGAAAGTTCTGTGTGTGTCAGCTTCACACACTCACATTTATGTGCTAGATTCACACAGAAAATGTTAAGGCAGACATGTACGTTTGGGATATAGATGTTAGCTAGAAAGTTCTGTGTGTGTCAGCTTCACTCACTCACGTGTATGTGCTAGACTTCACTCAAAAAATGTTACGGCAGGAATGTACTTTTGGGATATAGATGCTAGCTAGAAAGTTCTGTGTGTGTCAGCTTCACACACTCACGTGTATGTGCTAGACTTCACACAAAAAAATGTTAAGGTGGGCATGTACTTTTGGAATACAGATGTTAGCTAGAAAATTATGTGTGTCAGCTTCACACACTCACGTGTATGTGCTAGACTTCACACAAAAAATGTTAAGGTGGGCATGTACCTTTTATTCTCATACGCCAACTTACATATGTTAATTTTCTTGAACCAATTTCACGAAAATGGTTACACAAAACAAACTGGATTGCAGTTTTCAATACAAACTAGCTAATTGTTGCTTTGATAAAATGCTTGAGGCTCTTGATAAGTGAACTAATTAGCAATAGACACAGAAAGTATTTATGGATGACGACAGACAAATAAACATGATAAATATCTGATCTGAAGCATTCATTTATCTTGCTGTGGCTAATGTGGTCAGAAAAATTGATTTAAAACTTACATGGCAATCTGACTTAGCTGACTCGAATCAGCATGGTCTTTATCTTAGTCCTCCGTGAGCACTTCAGCTCTCCATCTTCAGTTTGGAGAGCCATATTCACTAATGGTGGGAAGCTCAAGAGTCCATATGTCCTGGGATTCTCCCGCTCTGGTTCAGGATTAGATGGGTCAGCATTAGATGGTCCTGGCAATGATCTGAATAATAAATGTCGTTTCACATTGATTATAATACAGTAAACATAAGTTGAAATTATACTTTCTGTTCAGTATTGTTCAAATAAAGTAGGGTCTGGGGTCATTTACCATGGTATGTACATGTCCTTGAAGCACTTTACCCAACTTTTATTCCAAACTCTTACAATTATGTTTTCTTACGAGGGCTCTCATTAATACACATGTAGAAAAATATATTTCTCATAATTTGTGAGATTGATTAGTTGTATAATTTTCAATGCAGTAATATAAGTTCCAAGAGATCAGTTCAGAAACACTGGTACTTTACTCATCTGACATGGCATCATTCTTCTTCAAGTCTTCTAAGGCGTCAAGAAAAAGAGTTTGTTTTCGAATTGTTGGGAAGAGCATCTCTGTCATCCTCTCAGTCATCCTGGAAAGTGTGGGGCCATATATTTCATTCTCTGAAAACAGTACAGCAAAGGGGGAATCAAATTTGAAATCTGCACCTTCGTCTGCATTTCATTCCCAACTAAAGGGTAGAAATACATTTCACCTAGAGTGGAGAATGAATTTCATGGCAGGCGAAATTTATTTTAACATGGGTGGAAATTCCCCCCAAAATAAACAAATACTTAATTGATAAATAAATCCAATGGCAGTTATGAGCTACTAAACTGGTTCAATTTAAGGGCAATGCTGAATATTCAAAGTGCATGTCCGATAAAATTCAAATTTTTTGTACTTAAAAAAATTGTCTTTAAACTCCCTCAATAACAACTGAAGTTGTACAGCATGAATAACAAATGTAACATGTAGTTACCATAATTATTTTTAAGTTATTCCACTCTATAAACCATGGCATAACTTGACATCATATACAAATTGATATGATGATCACGTAATTTGAAAATAAACATGATAATGAATATCTGAAATTTCCAATGATCTCGTCAATTCCTGTAATTATCCAGAAGAATTCCTCGAGTATGACAGATTTTTTCCTGGAACTTCTCAAAGTTCTCATTTTTCAACATTAATAGTTTCATTTTTCTGATTGGCTGTTTACCCGCATTTAAAGTGCTAAGCTAATCCAATTAACAGTAGAAAATATCAATTAACATTGTAATTTTGCAGTTAAATTATATTAGAATTAGCAAGTGAAGGCAAACATGTGTTAAAAGTATGGCTATGAGAAATTGAAATATATCACATTTCTATAGGATTGTTATTACTGACCTAGAGCTCTGGTGAAGATAAAATGAACACTAAAATAGATAAGTGACTGTATACATTGGACTGTAACCGTTAACTGTTATCTAAATCCCGGATGTAACCGAATCGAATCAGCAGGCCACTTGCCTGGGTCACTGGACACGTGGCACACAGCTGACCACGGTAGGCCTACGCTGTCTGCCAGGCCTATTTGTTCCTGGCGCGAGTTCTTTGTTCACCTCTTGTTGTTCTTTGAATAGTTTGACGTGGATGGTTGGTCTCATTCAACAAAAAAAAAGTTTGGAAATTTAGAGGAGCGGGGTATATGAAAAAAATAATAAACGTTCGTACGGTATTCGTATATTGAGAGATAGAATCCATGCGCCCCGATACACATGTTTTATAAGCTAGCACACATGTCCTTACGGCATGCCGGCCACAAAACTCTCGGAATTGTATTTGTAAATTAACCCGAATTACTGATCAACTGACGACACCATAGTCATTATTTAGGATGTTTGTAACTTCCGAAATTGATATACGTACCTATGACTGTTTCATGTAGTCTTGTTCCTGGATTAATCTGAAAACTCGGGAAGTGTCCAACGCTCGTTGACTGATCAAAAATGAGACTTCAAGATGGCGGGGAGATGTCACAAGACAAATTCGTTGGCGCGAAAACAAAAATGCCCGGATTTGATCCCCGAGGATGAAAGGGTTCTACCTAGAACCCTCAAAACTCGCAAAGAACCCTTTAGCGCAAAAGGGTTCTACCTAGAACCATCAGTGTTCGTGAAGAACCCTTGAAGAACCCTTTTTTCTTAGCGTGTACCTCACTAAATAGAGTACAAGAAGTAAAATTTGTGGAGAAAATACCTGCATTCTATAGATGTATTTTAGCAGATTGGCTCTCGTTGAGAGATTGCCCTGAAAATGTTAAAAGTACTGATATTTTATGGTATCATGCACTCATAACGTACAAAGGTGATGAATTACATTTCCCTCGCTGGAAAAATGCTGGTATCATGCTGGTAGGAGATGTGATGGATGAACATAGTAAACTGTTGTCCTTTGATGCCTTAAACAATAAGATTGAATGTGATGGTAGATCCATATTGGAGTACAATGCACTTAAGGTGGCAATGCAAAGAATACATGTAGTATTCAATCTTACTGATGAACTTTGTATGCGGGATAAGAAGATAGAACTACTTAAAACTTGCGATTTTGTTTCGTTGCTGAACAAAGAAGTGTATATACCACATGGAGTGAATTTTTGGAATAGAAAACTTGAACAGGAACTGCCATGGAAACTTGTTTGGACTATTTCATATAAAACTTTAAAAGAACCCAGAATTAATGAACTACAATGGAAGATATTGAACAATATATACCCAACGAATATTTTACTGAAAAAAATGTCAAAATCAGATTCTGAAAATTGTAAATGGTGTGGAAATATGGAATATATAGAACACTTCTTTTTTCAGTGTAATGACATTAGATTATTTTGGTATGACATTGAGAGAAGTTTATCTGTTAAAACGCAGTGCCAACTTACTTTATCAATGACTGATATCATGATGGGTATGTTCAGTGTAAGATATATTGGAACCAATGATTTATGTTTGATTAACAAAGTAATTTTGGTAGGGAAACTATGTATCAGTAAATTTAGATATGGCAAATATGCTAATATTCGGACACTGTTGAACCGTGAATGTAAATAACGTAATATAGAGTTCTCAATATAATGATTCAATATGCAATGAAATAAATGTATAAAATATATAATGAATGTGTAATGTTTAATGAACATATAATGAATCAATGAATTTATAATGTATAATGAATGTATAAGACATGTATAATGTTTGTATACAAGGAATGTATGTATATATTAAGTTATCTGACCGAATAAAATTTTATTCAAAGAGAAAAAAAAAATCCCGATATCACTTCATATTGGCTTGAAGGGGACAGCAATGAGGCTTTTTGACTGGCTCAGTCGAATCAGTCGCCACGCTGGTGGGATATGTTTTGATGTTTCCCCGATCTAGCCAGTGTGACGCCATAATGCGGGGTATATATATGGACTCGTCAAATGAACTACTACTGACCAACAGTAAATCTCTAATATTGGATGAGTACTAGATTTCGGCCCGAGCGGCCTTCTCGTTGAAACCAACGACATGAAATTAATAACAATCACAAATCTATTAGACTATTCAGCTTGCTTCAAAATATTACTATCGACAGTTTTACTGATTTACAGAACTCTAATAAACTTACCAACCACCTCACTGGGGCGTAATAAATAAAAACTGTGAAGTCATGTGACTCTGTCAGTATGTCGGCACCTCTTCCCACTTTCCTTATATGTGTTGTAATTTTTACCTGTATATGGCGAGATTCTGCTGGTGGACGTTTCGTCCCCGAGGCCCGCCCCCTGTACAGACCTTTTTGGTCTTTGATATATGTTGGCATTTGTGGGAAGTTGATGCTGGGTCGACATCGGGCCTTACAGACTAGTCTTTTGTGTTAAATGCCGTCAATTTTATCTGACGACGATACAGCTCGCCAATCCCCGGTGTACGAGTTGTCACAGCGAAACAGCTCACCAATTACCAATACACGAGTTGTCAGAGCATTTCCATCATAGCTCTCTAGATTTGTATCTAATACCGCTTATCATCCAAGTTACCACATGAACAGGTACAATAAAAGCGTACCTGAGATACAACACATATCACGAATCGTTAGATTCTTGGTATGTGCTTTAGAATAGGTTAACCGGAAGACTATACTGTGAAGTCATGTGGCTGTGTCAGTATGTCGGCACCTCTTCCCACTTCCCTTATATGTGTTGTAATTCTCACATAAGCACAGAGAGAGGGTCTGAAATCGATATATGGCAACATAAGGATCAACCTCATTATCTATGGCTGCCTGCGAAACGGAGCATGCGCTGTGGGGAGGTTGCAAGCATACAGGACCCCCGGGCACAGAAAGACCAGGCGAATTATTTGCGCGCGTTTAAAAAAATGGAGTGTGCTGCGCTAAAACGGGCGTCACTCTGTTTGTATCCCGCGTTTGGAGCACCACAGTCATCTACGCGAGGCGCGACTTTCGAGCGAATTTTGAGCACGGCCAGTACCGCTACTTAGCGTATTGCACTCGAGGACTCAATTTAGACCTAATGCTGTTGCGCGTTGATGAAACGTCATATACTAGAGATACGTACAAAGAGGATGATCATCCGTGTGGTCAGTTTCGTAGGCTACATGTAAATAGTATACTTGTGTGTGAGATCAGATGATCCTTTTTTGAGGAGAGACAATAGATCGTTTCTAATGTAACGCGGTGAAACATGAGTGTAGTGGATTCTATCATTACAGAACGATCCCTTCTCTATAGACCCTTATAGATGGAAAGTCCTCATGACTTTACAGTGATAACCAACTGACCAGTTTATAATTGTACAGTATCGGCCTTTAGAGAGAACCTTAATAATAACCGCATTAAGTTGCCATTCCCGAGGAAACCACGCGTCTCCCCGGCGTGGGGATTTATTGTCTATCAATAGGGTTGTTCAACAGAACGAAGTTCTGAGAGTTTAGGGAGATATCCCCACGTACCTTGCCCTGATGAGGAAGACTCAACATCAATAACTTACGGACGAATGTCTGCAATGTAAGCCTTTGATTAGGTCGGCGAGATTTGGCGCCCATCAAATCGTCTAGGCCCACCACGGCCATGCTCTCCGTTGATATTATGGCGGATGCCGAGAATAAAACTTTCAGACTTTTATTATCATATAGGTGGACTGTCTGTAACATCAGATGAAACGCATTGAGAAGGATTCAATCGCAGTAACCTCCAACTATTTCATAACCCAGCTCATTTTACCACAGCCTTCGATTGTGTATACGGATGTTCTTATATTCTTGACCGAGCCAGGGTTGTTGGGGAAAGTATATATAACTGGGTATATATTGATGTCTGATCATGCACGTTATCGGGACGCGAGAACGTTTCTGATACAGAAACTACCCCAAATTTGGTCCGCAATATACTCGTATATTAAAATGTCTACTCTTTTCTTTTTAGATATTTCGTAGGTGTCTCTCTGCGCAACTCTTTTTTCGGATGTAGATCGTACTTGAACGTTTACTTGCTGTCGTTCTATCTTTTATGTTATGATTTAATTCATCCTTCAACTTGCTGAGTTCGCGATATTGATATTTGTCGTCATTTAAGTCACTCTCATCCCAGTCTGGTGAATCCTTATGATATATGAATGAGAATTCTGACTTATTCTTCCTATTGGCATAGCTTTTCTCCTCAGAAAAGCGTCAATCACATAATCCCTTATCAACATCGCAAATATACCCATTCTTCGAATCATGATGAAGAACTTCCTCACTATAAACAAACCTATCATTTCATGTATATTTAAAATTGTCCGATGTGGATGTAAGTATTAAATAGCATATATTTTAAAATTATAACGTTAACAGTTTCAAAGATATATATCCAAACTATAGGCCTACTTCAAGTGTAATGAATACTCAACTGGCAACTATACATTATCTCTCCCAAAGGATACATTCATTTCGCACGAAAACGGACAAATGATTTTCTTTTCTCAGATAAGACGAATGCAATGCTTCCCCGATTCTTGACTCTTATTCTTGACTCTGATCTTATATTCCGATATCCCATACCATTGTCTTGCACAGAAAGCCTATTTTACCACTACTATCATTGGCACCATCGATATTTGCTGTGCTGCCTGCTGGTAATCCTCCTTTACCAGTTTACTACACACGTTGTCTGATATTGAGTACAACGCGCCACATCATCTCTATGGAATCTGCGTTCGTTTGGGTTTTAGAAACTTATTTGTCGAACACTTTCGATGGCAATGATGCACTATGAGTTCAATCCATTAAATTTTTAACGTAGTTTCAGTTTCCAATCTCACGTGGGGCATACTATACTTGCATGATCTTAGATGACCCGAGTAAATGGCCTTTAATTCAGGTGTTGGATTTATACGACCAGAGTAATTAAAGTCCAACAATCTAGGTCAGGGTGTAATCAGGATACAGACCACCTATGAGTCGAAATTACATCGTCCAAATAAATGCTTCGCACCACCGGCAATATAAAAATAAAAGAACAATACTTCTGAATTCTGAATTCTAATTGACCAACTTGACTTCCCAGTTCACAATTTCAGAAAATCCCGATTATATACCATATGTCAGGTCTTTCTTTTGTGAGGTACGGCGTATCTCGTTGGACACTCCGGTTCTCGTCAGATCACCGTAGTTGAGCAACGTTGTGCCCGGTCAATACCTGAATAGGTGACAGGGTGCTGTACTGGCTGGGCCGATCATTGTCCAGGATAACAGGAACTGTGGACACTCTCATGTTCTGGCACATTTAGACACCGTCATGATATGACTGAAAAGTTGTTAAAAACAACGTTAAATCCTACTCACTCACTCACTCTTTCTTTTGTGGCAAGCGGGAGGTCCTGCATGGGGTCGATCCTGGGTCAGGTCATACCTAATACTTACAAAATGGAACGTGTTGCGTCCTCGCTTGGTGCTTAGCATTAAGGGGATAGATCTGGTTGGCCAGGTATCAGGATGTGGTTGGATGATATACGGCATGGTGCTTTTTTTATGCATGGCACACTATATAAATAAAAAGGACGGCACTGGAACCACTCTGTCACTGGGACCACTCTGTCACTGGGACCACTCTGGGACCACTCTGTCACTGGGACCACTCTGGGACCACTCTGTCACTGGGACCACTCTGGGACCACTCTGTCACTGGGACCACTCTGTCGCATGGCGGTCAAAACCCACCATTGGACTGTAATCAGCACTTGACTTCCGACGAACTTGTAATATTTTATAATGTTTTTATAATATTTTACTGCGAAAAAATATCAAAACGTTTTCAAATTTAAATAGGAAACAAAGTCGCTGTGATTGTGTCAGGAGAAATGGCTTCATTTCTGCCCACTGTATTTCGAAAAAATGGAGGCGAATGTATGCGGATTTTTAAACTTTCTTTTATATGTTTGAGAGGATAATAAGCCTGGTGGGTGGGTCATTTGTGGTGGTGAATATTAGAGTATATGATTTTCTCGAGATGCGCTCAGAGGAGTTACTACATATTAAGTAAGGCCATTTTTTAGAGGTTTGTGACCGGCACACCGTCATGTATAACTGAAAAAAGTATTGAAAGCGACGTTAAAACCTATTCGGTCGCTCACTCACTCATTTATACACTCACATTTTCTTTTAAAACGGTAATTTGTTTTCATGCCAAGTTTTTCTTTTTACATATGGGTTGTATACACCATTAAAATACTGATTTAAGTCTGTTTGTGTCTACACCAAAGCTACAGTATCTGATATAGGGAAATACATAAGCCATCGTCTGAAATAAGTATACCTGTGAAATTAACCGAACCGAACCTCTACCCTGGAACTTTGCATTCAAATATGTTTGCGTGTCACTTTACTTTTCACGCACGCATGCAAATGTATTTATTATCCGATCGATTCAGGTTTGGGGTCGCTGATCCTAAGCATGACCAAGACGTTTTCGCACGAACAAAAAATTAGTTTACACCAGCGTGGGTTAATGACAATTAAATTTTTCTAAATTCAAACGTGAAAGAGAACTGCAATCAGACATTTGATGATAATGGATAGAGACAGGTTTGATCGAAATTACCCATATATCAGACGTTTGGCACAGCGCCCGGTATAGACAACATATAAATAGTAAACACCGGTGTGTGGTGCATAGGCCTAATGCCTATAATGTCGATAGCATAAAAACATAAATGAGACACATAGTCCCGTTGAGTTTATAGAAGCAATGGCAGGATATACACCCGGAGGTTTTAATTTTTTGAACATAAAAAATCTTCGGCGTCGAAACAGCAATAAAAGTAAATTACATTCTATCTTGAGGGGCTTAAATCTCGCAGAGCGTTGAGTAAATATCCTGTATTAATTAAAAGTTATAATAGATATATCATATCTATATCATTAACTAGCCGGCTTCAATCCAATGAATACTGATGTTATACCGCTCAACCGCCTAATCGCCATTCATGAAGCAGACGTCGTTTATGTATCTATGCCACAATCAATCATTTCCGGGCCAATATTATCGCATATGGCGATGTGTGGCGTCAAATTAAGAAGATGAACTGTTATAGGGTAACGATGGAGGCTACATAATCTAAAAAAAACTATTTGAAATTTGTTTAGGGTGACTGTGCTTCGCATGAGGCCGTCGTGGTTCCAACGTGAAGCGGACAAAACGGCATCTGAAAAAATGGCAGCGTATATATGCATGGCAACGAACAAATTGGTAATCGGATAAAATGGAAAAGTACGTTTTTTTCCAAACGTTCTTGAATCCATGGCGTATTTGGGGTGTTACTTATCAATGTTTTGCAATTCAGTCATGTTAACCATTTACTGGGTTTTCCTTTGGGTAAGGGAATCTGTTTACTAATGATCGAGCAATACAACATATGTATAGTTGTACATCGGGTAAAAATTTCTGGAACATACTATCTTCTCGTTATTATTAAAAATAATCATACATCAGAAATAGTACCATGTAGCATGATTCATGGCATGTCTTGCTATGTGCTTTAGAATAGGTTATCCGGAAGACTATACTGTGAAGTCAAGTGGCTCTGTCAGTATGTCGGCACCTCTTCCCACTTCCCTTATATGTGTTGTAATTTTCTGTTTCCCCCATGGAAAACAATGAGGGCAAGATTTTCACACCCACGGTGTCCTCAATGATTTTATAAAGGATGTTTTATTCTGATAAATTGAAGTAGATGGACAAATATAAAAAAAATTCTTCAAAATTTGAATGAATTATTAATTAGTAAACTATCCATTTCGATACAGTGGGCGTTGCACACGAGGACTGTATTTCAAAGATACCGGGTATATTGAATATTACCCAAAATACTCCTAAAGCATGAATCAAGTCCGATTGCCATTGTGTCCGATTGTTATTTTGTCGGTTTGCCATTTTGTCCGTTGTCATTTTGTCCATTGCCATTTTGTCCTGTACAAATCATTGTCGTCGATGTGACAGCGATGCTTGGCACTCCGGTAGACGATGTCAATGAAACAATTTCTTGTATATGCATTACTTTATTTTAGGTACTTGTACCGCACCTGTTCTGAGGCCATTTACCCATCTAAACATACAAGGTCCTTTGACGAAGACCATCATTCTCCCAGTGATATCATATAGCTTATCTGATGTGATACTAGAAGTCCTGGATCATATCAGACATTTCGTCTAAGGATCTGTTTCTCCGAGTCCTGTCCTGTCCCAGTGATAACATATAGCTGGTCTGCTGAGATACTGCATGGACAATTGGCGACAAATCAGATATTCCTTCCAAGGTGTTTATGCACAGTGTCATGCTCCATGATATTCATATTTCTTCAAGATACCCATGCATATTTGGACCCTCCTACAGGAAGTTGCTGACATCAAAACCTCCTCAGTTACGCAATGTCGCTTTCGAATTCGGAGCTCGCGTAAACGTGGCTACACACCAATTTTGACGAAGACCTTCATCCTCAGTGTCTGAGAGCTCCGTCCAAATACTGGGGATTATCAAATTGTCAATTTGTGCATCTACCTCAATCGATTCTTGAGTTATAAAAACACAGACGGACATTGCAGAATTAATGGTATACATGGAATGTTCAGTTAATTATGATGCTATAGTCAATACCACTCGTGTCTGTATTTCGTGCATTATTAATGAGTATACGCCACGCGTAATTATTATTAATGAGTATACGCCGCGCCTTTCGAACCACGTGACTTACTAATACGACCAATCAAAAGGCCATAATTTTACCAGGAGCTCCAATAGGATGCAAAAGCCGTCAATACTCTTCCGGTTGACATGAAGTACAATACTATATTGTACACTCAGAAAAATTTCAAGGCACTGAGTCACACAATTCTCGAGTAACAGAGCCGTGAAAAAGTGCATTCGTGCAAAATAGTTGATTCTGAGGTGAAAACAATTCCTATTGTTCTCTGTAAACATATGAAGATAAACGATAATCAGGAACAGATTTGGTCTACGACTACGTATTGGAACAGCGCGTATGCTGTATCAAGCTGGTTCTGGTTATCTTTTGTCTTCATATGTTTATGGAAAGAAATATGAGGTGTTTTCGCCTCAAAACTGGCAATTTTGCACGAATGCACTACTTCACGGCCCTGTTACTCGAGAATGATGAGATTCAGTGTCTTGAAACTTTTCTGAGTATACAATATAATATTGTACTTCATGCAAACTGAACAATTTCTTGTATATGTAATATTTTATTTTTGGCACTTCTGCCGCACCTGTTCTGGGGTCATTCACCCATCTAAACATACCAGGTCCTTTGGTGCGAAGCCAGATCACGCGAGCTTCGAATTCGAAGCCAGGACAAGACTAACATGATAGGGTTCGGACTATCAACTCCTTGGAAGGACTGTCTAATATGACGCCAATATTCCATGTAGTTATCGCAGAAGATAAGCTATATGATATCATTGGGACAGCAGGGGACTCGAGGTATCAACTCCTTGGATGGACTGTTTTATATGAAGCCAATGCTCCATGTAGTATCCAGCATATGAGCTATGTTGTATCATTGGGACAGCAGAGCACTCGAGGTATCAACTCCTTGGAAGGACTGTCTGATATGACGCCAATATTCTATGTAGTATCACAGCAGATACGCTATATGATATCATTGGGAGAGGACAGGAATCAGAGTATCAACTCCTTGGAAGGACTGTCTGATATGACGCCAATATTCCATGTAGTATCAGAGCAGATAAGCTATATGATATCATTGGGAGAGGACAGGAATCGGAGTATCAACTCATTGGAAGGACTGTCTGATATGACACCAATATTAAATGTAGTATCACAGCAGATAAGTTATATGATATCATTGGGAGAGGACAGGAATCGGAGTATCAACTCCTTGGAAGGACTGTCTGATATGACGCCAATATTCTATGTAGTATCACAGCAGATAAGTTATATGATATCATTAGGAGAGGACGGGAATCGGAGTATCAACTCCTTGGAAGGACTGTCTGATATGACGCCAATATTCTATGTAGTACCACAGCAGATAAGTTATATATCATTGGGAGAGGACAAGAATCGGAGTATCAACTCCTTGGAAGGACTGTCTGATATGACGCGAATATTCTATGTAGTACCACAGCAGATAAGTTATGTGATATCATTGGGAGAGGACAGGAATCGAAGTATCAACTCCTTGGAAGAACTGTCTGATATGACGCCTATATTCCATGTAGTATCACAGCAGATAAGTTATATGATATCATTGGGAGAGGACAGGAATCGGATTATCAACTCCTTGGAAGGACTGCCTGATATGACGCCTATATTCCATGTAGTATCACAGCAGATAAGTTATGTGATATCATTGGGTCAGGACAGGACTCGGAGTATCACCTCCTTGGAAGGACTGTCTGATATGACGCCAATATTCTATGTAGTACCACAGCAGATAAGTTATATATCATTGGGAGAGGACAGGAATCGGAGTATCAACTCCTTGGAAGGACTGTCTGATATGACGCGAATATTCTATGTAGTACCACAGCAGATAAGTTATGTGATATCATTGGGAGAGGACAGGAATCGAAGTATCAACTCCTTGGAAGAACTGTCTGATATGACGCCTATATTCCATGTAGTATCACAGCAGATAAGTTATATGATATCATTGGGAGAGGACAGGAATCGGATTATCAACTCCTTGGAAGGACTGCCTGATATGACGCCTATACTCCATGTAGTATCACAGCAGATAAGTTATGTGATATCATTGGGTCAGGACAGGACTCGGAGTATCACCTCCTTGGAAGGACTGTCTGATATGACGCCAATATTCTATGTAGTACCACAGCAGATAAGTTATATACCATTGGGAGAGGACAGGAATCGGAGTATCAACTCCTTGGAAGGACTGTCTGATATGACGCGAATATTCTATGTAGTACCACAGCAGATAAGTTATGTGATATCATTGGGAGAGGACAGGAATCGAAGTATCAACTCCTTGGAAGGACTGCCTGATATGACGCCTATATTCCATGTAGTATCACAGCAGATAAGTTATATGATATCATTGGGAGAGGACAGGAATCGAAGTATCAACTCCTTGGAAGGACTGTCTGATATGACGCCTATATTCCATGTAGTATCACAGCAGATAAGTTATATGATATCATTGGGAGAGGACAGGAATCGGAGTATCAACTCCTTGGAAGGACTGTCTGATATGACGCCTATATTCCATGTAGTATCACAGCAGATAAGTTATATGATATCATTGGGAGAGAACAGGAATCGGATTATCAACTCCTTGGAAGGACTGTCTGATATGACGCCAATATTCCATGTAGTATCACAGCAGATAAGCTATATGATATCATTGGTAGAGGCCAGGAATCGGAGTATCAACTCCTTGGAAGGACTATCTGATATGACGCCAATATTCTATGTAGTACCACAGCAGATAAGTTATGTGATATAGTTGGGTCAGGACAGGACTCGTAGTATCGGCTTCTTGGAAGGACTGTCTGATATGACGCCAATATTCCATGTAGTTTCACAGCAGATAAGTTATATGATATCATTGGGTCAGGACAGGAATCGGATTATCAACTCCTTGGAAGGACTGTCTGATATGACGCCAATATTCCATGTAGTTTCACAGCAGATAAGTTATATGATATCATTGGGTCAGGACAGGAATCGGAGTATCAACTCCTTGGAAGGACTGTCTGATATGACGCCAATATTCCATGTAGTATCACAGCAGATAAGCTATATGATATCATTGGGAGAGGACAGGAATCGGATTATCAACTCCTTGGAAGGACTGTCTGATATGACGCCAATATTCTATGTAGTACCACAGAGATATGTTATATATCATTGGGAGAGGACAGGAATCGGAGTATCAACTCCTTGGAAGGACTGTCTGATATGACACCAATATTCTATGTAGTACCACAGAGATATGTTATATATCATTGGGAGAGGACAGGAATCGGATTATCAACTCCTTGGAAGGACTGTCTGATATGACACCAATATTCTATGTAGTACCACAGAGATATGTTATATATCATTGGGAGAGGACAGGAATCGGAGTATCAACTCCTTGGAAGGACTGTCAGATATGACGCCAATATTCCATGTAGTTTCACAGCAGATAAATTATGTGATATCATTGGGTCAGGACAGGACTCGGGAGTATCAGCTTCTTGGAAGAACTGTCTGATATGTCTCTGATATTTCATGAAGTATCACAGCAGATAAGTTATGTGATATAATTGAGTCAGGACAGGACTCGGAGTATCAACTCATTGGAAGGATTGTCTGATATGAGTGTCCATGGTGATAATTAATCAAAGTTGCCACTAAGAATCGGTCCGAGAAGAGAGAATGAGGGGGCTTGACAGATAGAAATATTATGTGATACTTCTGTAGTTAGGGGAATTAAGAGAAGGTATATTGTTTAATAAGAATGTGGGGATTAAACAGTGTCTATGTGACACTGTTAAGAGGGATCATGTGTAGGGCGGGTTTGGGGGAAACGGGTTGCACGGCGTGTTCGCACGACCTGTGCCCATCGCGGTGCGATGGAGTGCCCAAGTACATCCATCCATCCATGACCCTAATATTCCATGTAGTATCACATCAGATAAGAGTAGTATACAGCGAGGATAATCCCTCATATTGTATACTACTGATAAGCTATATGATATCATACAT
>JAVTVY010045506.1:0-21471 GCA_036873755.1 Hanleya hanleyi
CTGAAGAGGCATAACAACCTCCCTGCTCCATACCATCATGTTTAGATAATTAGTTGTGTTTGGATATCTAGAGGTCCTGTATGCCATCACCTGGGGAAGGGACTCGTCTCATCTGTGTTATTGCTTTCACAATACATTGTCAATATAGTTGCCACAGTTTTGTTGAATCTCTCGACAGTCCCATTTGATTGAGGTCACATGCAAGAGGTTCCTATCCTGATAATTTGGAGAAGTTCACAAGTTTGTCCCCTGGTCTGAGTGGACATGTGATGGTGTTCCAGATCTGCGTATAAAGTTGTCTATTAATGCCTTAGCAACCGTAAATGCTTTTTGGTTAGGCAATGGGACTACCTCCATCCATTTGGTGATGCAATCTGTAATTATTAGGAGATACTTACTACCACTGTACGTAAAAGGTATGGGGCCTAGAATGTAAACTGCCACCCTCTACAATGGCTCTCCAACAAAATGTTGCTGGCCTTACATTCTTGGGGGTTTTCCTAGCGGTGCACTTGTCACACCGAAGACAGTATTCCTCGGTCACGCTTGATGGCAGGCCAGTAGAAAGTCTACCAGATTCGATTCAACATTCTGTCAAATCCAAGGTGTCCAGCAGATGGGATACCATGATAATACATTAGGACATCATTCCTATATGCTAGGGGCACTACCAGCTGATACACCGCCTTTCCAGGACTGTCAACCCGGGATCGATGTAACATACCTCCAGTCATCTTCAATCTGTCCAATTGGCGCCAAAGGGTCCTGACAGACTCGAAATTGTGGACCATACGGGTTGGTCTTTCCCTTCCTCGAAGGTAAGTGAGATGTGACCAATGTTTCCATCCTCTATTTGATTGAGACTTACTTCACTGGGTGTCCTACCTTTCAGTATTACGATGGTTTGTTTAGGTCCCTCCGTTACTGGTGTCCTACATCTGCTTACTGCCATCGCTTGGCCTGCCATATCTTCATTGTGTTCATCATCAGATTGAAACTGAGTATCTGCCGTTTGACAGGTAACCTCTTCCAAGTCGGTGATTCGACTGCTGCTGTTTGGCACATGCCGTACATCGCCTTAGCGACAATGCATCCAGCCCGAGCTGTTACCTCTTAATTGTATGCTGCAGATACCTCCAACCACCTGGCAGTTTGACCAGTGAGTTTTTTCCTCCAACTTAAAGCGGCATTATCAGTTCTCAATAGAATTTTCTGTCCATAAAGATTTGGATGGAAGTACTTGAGTTCAACAACAGCAGCAAGTAGTTCTTTCTGGTGACGCCGTATATCCGCTCGTGCTTATTCGAGACGCGGCTCATGTAAACTATGATTCGCTCTGTACCATTCTGTTCCTGGGACAACACGGCCCCCATTGCCTGTTCACTGGCATCAGTGTCCAAGATGAAAGGCTTACTTGGGAGTGGGTATGCCAGTATAGGGGGTGTCAATAAGGCTTCCCTAAGCTCCTTGAATGACTTTTCACACTCATTTCTCTGTAAGCTTATGAAGAGGTCGTGCCCTTGCCGCGAACCCGCTGACGAAACGACGGTAATATTAGCATAATCAAAGGAAGCTCCTAACGTGTTTAGCATTCAGCGGTTGAGACCATTCTTGTAGGTCTACGGCTGACAATTGTCCTAGGTCTGTCTGGATGTCCTAGGTCTGTCTGGATAAATTCTTGGGATACTACATGTCCCAGAAATTGTGTTGATCTTTGGAAGAGAATACTTTTGAGGGTTCTAGTTTACATTTTTCCTCTTTGAGCCTCTTGAAGACTCGTTCCCGTCTCTCCATCACCTGCTCGAAAGATTGGTAAAGATGGTAGAGAAGATGATGAGGCGTCCAAGTTGATGGAAGGAGACCCATAACCATAATCAATAGAAACAACAAAATTGCTATAAGACAGGACAAATGGGTATATTATTGGACTAGATAGGGAATAAAACGTCACGGGAGGGTGTTTCTTTGATGGAAAGGGTCCCCTTCCAAATATATATATCAAAGGTAGTTTATATCGCTTTGAAAGTGTTATTGTGTCATTGAAAAGCCCTAAATCGACTCCAAGATTGTGAAAATCGGTTCACTGTTAGCGGAGCTAGTGCTAGATGTGTCATGAGGCGTCGCGGGATGGGGCTCTAGGGCTCGGAAAATTTAAAACCCATCATTTTCCGATAGTTTGACCCCAAATCAATCCAAAAAGCAAAAAAAAATAAATATATTTTTGCACAAAAGTCATACGGGAGCTATTTTGACGACAGTAGTATATAAAGGCTATCTTCACCCCTATTGACCTACTTACATATCATTAATTTCCGGTAATTTCCGGAAAATGAGGCTCTCGGCGGATGGGGTACTCTCAATTTCTCACCCGAGACTTCAAATACGCGGGGAGCCGGGGGAGATTCTCCGGCAATGTCCGGCAATCTCCGGCATCTTCGGTCATCTCCGGCAATGTCCGGTCATCTCCGGTAATGTCCGGCTCCGGGACAATATATAGCCTTTATCTGCCCTTCCGAAGCATCCATGGAATGCACAGGGCCCCCGACAATATTATCAGCACTATGCCCATGTTAAATGGCCAGTGGCGAACCCTCAGTGTCTCCATACAGGTTTCCCCAGAACATTATTGGCACGAAAAAATACCTGAAACCTTGGGAAGGAAGACTTATAGTAATAATCATAATCTATAGGTGTTGAACCATGTTATTATGACCAGTCTAGCATCCGTGCGACCCCAGGGTCGAGCGTTTATTGTCCAGTATATCTCCGCAAAAAATAAACATACAAAATGGAGGCACTTGCTGTGGGGTTTCCCTTTTGACATCACGACAATCGATCGTGCTGTCCTCTACATGCAAGGAAGACAACTCTGACTGGGCGAACCCTCTGTGGTGCAAATTCCGTGTCATCTCCCCTGATTCGAACTTTTGCATCTATACGGGGAATGCCTGTATGGGGTATAGGGGTGATCATTTTTTTGTGGGTTTTGGAATCTTGTTTTTTTAGTCTCGAGCTGTAGAACACGATGGGAAGGGTCTAGGAGCTAAGCGGTGAATTTTTTGGAAAAGTTCACGGAGGTCTGGATAGGCATAGGCCTACTGTCTCAGTGGATAGGTCCATACTGGGCAGTTCACGCCTGGACATTGCGGTATGGGTTGTGGGATCTTGTTTTTCACGTCTCACCACGTAGAGCACGATAGGCTGGGTCCCGAGACGATTGGTTGAAATTTTGTTGAAAAAGTCACTGTGCGCATGCGTAGTGGGTAAATAGCGCTGGGTGGACGTTTTGGGATCTAGGTGAGCCCCTAGTGGTCCGATTGGGTTGTCTGTTTTCATTATTCTGCGCATGAGCAGACAACAGGCATTTTGGGGATCTTTTGGGGTAGAGATGGACCATTCCTGGTCCAAATGGACAGTGTGGGGTAGCAGTGTGAAGCTCTCGTGGGGTAGAGTCAGAATGGCGTGCTTTTTTTATTGCAAATCGCGTCAATCTGCGCATGCGCAGTTGGGTGTAGTAAGTAAAGTGGTCATTTTGGGGGTGCGTGGGGGTGTGTTTGGGGTAGAGAGGGACCATCATTGGTCCGAATGCATCGTGTGGGGTGTCATTTTGTAGCTCTCGGGGTGTAGACCCCATTTGAGGGCTGTCCACAGCATCTGTGACGTCATCGGTGACGTCATCAGTACGAGTAGTAGCGAAAGTGGTCATTTTGGGGGGCGCGTGGGGGTGTGTTTGGGGTAGAGATGGACCATCCTTGGTCCGAATGCGTCGTGTGGGGTGTCATTTTGTAGCTCTCGGGGTGTAGACCCCGATTTTAGGGCTGTCCACAGTCTCTGTGACGGCATCGGTGACGTCATCAGTAGGAGTAGTAGCGAAAGTGGTCATTTTGGGGGGTGTGTGGAGGTGTGTTTGGGGTAGAGATGGACCATCCTCGGTCCGAATGCGTCGAGGGAGGTGTCGTTTTGTAGTTCTCGGGGTGTAAATTCCGATTTGAGGGCTGTCCACGTCATCTGTGACGTCACCGGTGACGTCATCAGTACGAGTAGTAGCGAAAGTGGGCATTTTGGGGCAGTGAAGGAAGGTATTTGGTGTAGCGTCGTGTGGAATGTCATTTTGTAGCTCTCGGGGTGTAGACTCGATTTGAGGTATGTCCACAGCATGTGTCACGTCATCGATGACGTCATCAGTACGAGTAGTAGCGAAAGTGAGCATTATGTGGAAGTGAAGGAAGGTATTTGGTGTAGAGATGGACCACTATTGGTCCGAATGGACCGTGTGGGGTATCAGTGTGAAGCTCCCGTGGGTCAGACTGGCTTGTTTTCATTGGAACTCGCGCCAATCGGCGCATGCGCAGTTGGTCAGTGGGTTTTTCCCGTCGTTCCTCCGTCTTCCATCCGGGTACTGGGCTATTCTTTAATGGACGACGGCTGAATGAATGACGGACCAGACGCTTGTAATTTACATTCGGGTCCTCATCTTACATCCGGGTTTTTCCATGTTTACTGTCACGTGACCGGAACCGGGAGTTGTCACAAGACAGGGGGCGTCCTCGTTACCATGTCTGTGCTGTATTATACCATATGTCCTGTATTGTACCATATATGTCCTGTACTATACAATATATGTTCTGTATTATACCATATTTATCCTCTATTGTACCATATCTGTCATACGTTATACGATATCTGTCCAGCATTATACCAAATCTGTGCTGTATTATACCATATCTGTCCTGTGTTAACAATATTTGACGTGTATTATACAATAACCGTCCTGTATTATACCATATCTGTCCTGTGTTATACAAGATCTGTCCTGTATTATTCAATATATGCTCTGTTGTACACCAAATCTGTGCTGTATTATACAGTATCTGTCCTGTATTATACCAAATCTGTGCTGTATTATACCATATCTGTCCTGTATAGTACCATATATGTTCTGTATTATACAATATTTGTCCTAAATTATACCATATCCGTCCCGCATATACCATATCTGTGCTGAATTATACCGTATTTGTCCTGTGTTTGCGATATCTGTCCTGTATTATACCATATCTGTGCTGTATTATACAGTATCTGTCTTGTATTATATATTATCTGTCCTGTCTTCTACCATATGCGTGCTGTATTATACAATATCCGTGCTGTACTATACAATATCTGTCATGTATTATGCCATATCTGTGCTGTATTATGCCATATCTGCCCTATATTGTAACATATATATCCTGTACTATACAGTATATGTTCTGTACTATACAATATGTTCTGTACTATACCATATCTGTGCTGTATTATACCATATCTGTGCTGTATTATACCATATATGTGCTGTATTATACCATCTGCCCAGTATTATACCGAATCTGTGCTGTATTATACCATATCTGTCCTGTATTATACCATATCTGTCCTGTATTAGACAATATCTTTACTATATTTAATGTACATGTACTCTGCGCATGTCCATGTATTCTGTGCATATCCATGCACATGTACTATGTACCTGTACATGTACTATTTGCCTGTACATGTAATCTGTTCAAGTACATGTACTCTGTCAATATACATGTTCCTTGTCCATGTAAATGTACTCTTTGTATTACAAGCGTCAGGTCCGTCATTCATAATTCAGCCGTCGCCCATTAGAGAATATCCGCGTCCATAATCCAAACACATATTCCATATAACAGCATTAGTACCAAATTCAAAAAGACAATCATAGTATACATAAACATAGGCTTGTTTCCTGCAAGAGAGAAGCGGTCAGCAGTTTTCAATGATGCCGGCAAGACATCATGATGTTCCAAAAATATCAAATCCGTATCGCTGATCAGTATTCTTAATCCATAATATTCGTTGTAAATGTCATTCTACATGTACTCTGTTCACGTCCATGTATACATACTCTGTTCAAATCCATGTACATACTCTCTGTCCATGTCGCTATATAGCTGAAATATTGCGGAATGCGACGTTAAACCTTAATTCTCTCTCTCTGCTGTATTATACAGTATCTGTCTTGTATTATATATTATCTGTCCTGTCTTCTACCATATGCGTGCTGTATTATACAATATCCGTGCTGTACTATACAATATCTGTCATGTATTATGCCATATCTGTGCTGTATTATGCCATATCTGCCCTATATTGTAACATATATGTCCTGTACTATACAATATATGTTCTGTACTATACAATATGTTCTGTACTATACCATATCTGTGCTGTATTATACCATATCTGTGCTGTATTATACCATATCTGTGCTGTATTATACCATCTGTCCAGTATTATACCGAATCTGTGCTGTATTATACCATATCTGTCCTGTATTATACCATATCTCTCCTGTATTAGACAATATCTTTACTGTATTTAATGTACATGTACTCTGCGCATGTCCATGTATTCTGTGCATATCCATGCACATGTACTATGTACCTGTACATGTACTATTTGCCTGTACATGTAATCTGTTCATGTACATGTACTCTGTCAATATACATGTTCCTTGTCCATGTAAATGTACTCTTTGTATTACAAGCGTCAGGTCCGTCATTCATAATTCAGCCGTCGCCCATTAGAGAATATCCGCGTCCATAATCCAAACACATATTCCATATAACAGTATTAGCACCAAATTCAAAAAGACAATCATAGTATATACATAAACATAGGCTTGTTTCCTGCAAGAGAGAAGCGGTCAACAGTTTTCAATGATGCCGGCAAGACATCATGATGTTCCAAAAATATCAAATCCGTATCGCTGATCAGTATTCTTAATCCATAATATTCGTTGTAAATGTCATTCTACATGTACTCTGTTCACGTCCATGTATACATACTCTGTTCAAATCCATGTACATACTCTCTGTCCATGTCGCTATATAGCTGAAATATTGCGGAATGCGACGTTAAACCTTAATTCTCTCTCTCTGCTGTATTATACAGTATCTGTCTTGTATTATATATTATCTGTCCTGTCTTCTACCATATGCGTGCTGTATTATACAATATCCGTGCTGTACTATACAATATCTGTCATGTATTATGCCATATCTGTGCTGTATTATGCCATATCTGCCCTATATTGTAACATATATGTCCTGTACTATACAGTATATGTTCTGTACTATACAATATGTTCTGTACTATACCATATCTGTGCTGTATTATACCATATCTGTGCTGTATTATACCATATATGTGCTGTATTATACCATCTGCCCAGTATTATACCGAATCTGTGCTGTATTATACCATATCTGTCCTGTATTATACCATATCTGTCCTGTATTAGACAATATCTTTACTATATTTAATGTACATGTACTCTGCGCATGTCCATGTATTCTGTGCATATCCATGCACATGTACTATGTACCTGTACATGTACTATTTGCCTGTACATGTAATCTGTTCAAGTACATGTACTCTGTCAATATACATGTTCCTTGTCCATGTAAATGTACTCTTTGTATTACAAGCGTCAGGTCCGTCATTCATAATTCAGCCGTCGCCCATTAGAGAATATCCGCGTCCATAATCCAAACACATATTCCATATAACAGCATTAGTACCAAATTCAAAAAGACAATCATAGTATACATAAACATAGGCTTGTTTCCTGCAAGAGAGAAGCGGTCAGCAGTTTTCAATGATGCCGGCAAGACATCATGATGTTCCAAAAATATCAAATCCGTATCGCTGATCAGTATTCTTAATCCATAATATTCGTTGTAAATGTCATTCTACATGTACTCTGTTCACGTCCATGTATACATACTCTGTTCAAATCCATGTACATACTCTCTGTCCATGTCGCTATATAGCTGAAATATTGCGGAATGCGACGTTAAACCTTAATTCTCTCTCTCTCTCTCTCTCTCTCTCTCTCAATGAACATGTACTCTGTACAATGTCGCATGATGTAGACCGGTGAGAGAACAACAACAACAAGGATGACAGGTCAATCATTGTATTACCCCCTCTTGTATGTCATACCCAAGCTTAGGGAGCCGCGTTTACAATACAAATAGCCTCTTGTCCAATCAGAGACCGCCATTTGCATCTGTCATATTCGTTCTTGCCTGTTATATGTATTCTCAGCTGCTCCTGTCCAATCAGAAGTCGCCATTTCAGAAAGTTCCATCTTCGGCCATGAACCGTTTGATCTAATCGTCATCGGGCAGGCCAGGATACCGTTGAGGCAACATATCCTCTGATAGTTGTTTGCGCATTCTGCGTATCTATCAGTGGATGGGTAAATACATTCATCCGATGGAAAGATTCCTTAATTTGGTCACGTAAAACGTGACATTGGTGACCCTCTCCACTATCCACTTGGTGTTGGGGTGCTGTTCATAGGCGCATCCCAAGACATCCAGTTGGTCCACTTGGTCCAGCACGGGCTCTAGCGACGCCCGGTTAATGATGGTAAACGGTTGGTCAAATTCCCGGAAGTTACTGCTCGGGTAAAAGTATCGGCCTTGGTCTGTCTCCTTATGCTGCAGCACATAACCAAAAGCCAGATTTAATTTGAAGGACGTAGCTTGGTCATTGAAGATGGCTTCCACGTAGCTGCGTAGACGGGCGAGGCCAGTCAGTCGGAAATTGTAGATATCTTGAATAGGGCGATGACGGTGGAAACAGTGCCGTATCATGGATCAATGGCGCTGATAGATGTCACTCACTGGATGGGCGTCCTGTAACACATCGCTAGGAACATTTGTGGGTTCGTCCAGAAAATGTTCGTTGTTGTCAGGCGTATGACTGGGAACAGTAATGCTAGGGACCGGCTGGATATCTATTCTCTTCTGAACTGTGGGTATAGGCGGGCTCTCCGTGATCGCATCACCAGTGGCATTCGTCTCCCCGGGCTCAGCTTCACTAGGTTTGACCCTCCTGGGTGCCTCTTTAGTGGGAAGTTGTTGCTCATACCGTGGTGACGGACCATGAATCAAACGCTGACGCCGTCTTAACTGACTGGGTCTTTTGAAGAGTTGACCACATTCATTACATTGTTCCGTCGCTCCCTCGTGAAGTGAGCGTTCGTGGCGCCGTAAAGCATCTTCCCGATTAAATGACCGTGCGCAGGTTATACAAGTATACCGTGCGCCGTTGTGGATGGAGGACTCGTGCCGTCGCAAATAAATGGCTTCAGGCAGGTCGAACAAGAGAACATGTCGGCTGCGTATCAGAAAATGCTGAACATTCCCACCTACCGCCACTTTTATAAGCCCGCAGCTCACAAGAACTCTCCTACGTTGTTCTTCCCACCAATCAGCGCATCGCTGTCCTGTACACGCGGGTGCTCACTTGTCACATTGTGGAATTTAGATGGATATAGACGGACGCCTCGCATGTATCTGTTTGAGTTTCACATTTGCCCTAATCAGTTTTGGAAGTTTGTTAATTGATTCAATGTCAATTCACGGGTTTGATCGGTACATACATTACAATTATATTGAGATTGGGGGCGTATCTGCTAATTGAGCGGAAGCCAGGAAATACTGACCGCTGTATGTACTTGAAGTGGTCAGGAAACACTGACCGTTGAAGACAGCTGATGGATAATACAGTAACTGGCACGAGCGAGAGATTTGTCACGTCAGGTCAATTGTATACTTGAATATTAAACCTGATTAACGCTGTATGTTATAGAAATGCATATAAATAAATTGTCTTTTGTTAAATGGATTAGTAAGAGTTTGAATCAGATGAGTATTTGTGCGCGGTTATATATTTTGGGGAGATCTAGCAAACCTGAACGTCTATTTAACATGATAAAGCTATACATGTATATTACTTGAATCAGTGTGGTCAAACAGGCGAACTCTGACCGAGCAATGACCAGCACTCAAGTGTCCATTCCGGTAGTTTCCCTAATTAAATGTTTGAGTTGTGAGAAACTGAAGTTTAGGCCGAGCCTGCGTTAAGTATCTTGTTTACTCTACTGTATAAAAGATCGATGTATACTGCACTAGGCTAAGCATTAACACCATTGCTTCATCTGTACAGACGTTTTTGGTTATCATGATTTGCTGTACTTTGTCTCTGTGATGATGCAGAAGTAAACAACAACAACCTCTGTTTATCTCAACGAGTTGTTCTGTAGTTCTTTGGATTGACCGAAGACGAACTTACAGAAAGGGTTATGTGAAGAAGATTCCCCGACGTCTTATCTCTTTCGCACAAGCCAATGAACTGCGGATAAGACGCAAAAAGTCCACAACATGTCTAGCCCTATACATCATAGAGATATGCGGGCTGGGGAAGTAATCAATCAGTGCCGTCATAAAGTATTCACGACGTACACACCGTAACATGTAAACACTTGAAACAAAATGTATTATACCATATCTGTCCACCAGAATTATACCATATCTGTGCTGTATTATACAATATCTGTCCTGTATTATACAATATCTGTCCTGTGTTATACAATATCTGTCATGTATTGTACAATATATGTTCTGTATTATACCAAATCTGTGCTGTATTATACAGTATCTGTCCTGTATTATACCAAATCTGTGCTGTATTATACCATATCTGTCCTGTATTGTACCATATATGTCCTGTATTATACAATATATGTCCACTATTATATCATATCTGTCATGTGTTATACCATATCTGTGCTGTATTATAACATATCTGTCCCGTGTTTACAATATTTGTCATATATTATACAATGATGAGGGACACGTGTTCATTCCTACATGTACCACCACCACCACCACCACCGAGCGTTGGCGCCCGATTTTACATCCGGGACCTTGTCAACATCCGGGTTTCCCAGCGGGTTTTCCTCTTTCGGAAGACATGGAGGCGTGACCGGAAGTGACCTATGACCCTGCGCTGCTTGGAACTGACGTCATCGTACGCAGGCGCGCGCACACACACATACCTGGTGCACCCTGTACCCTATAGCCCGTAGGGCATAGGGTACAACAGGATGCGGGTGCACCAGGTATGTGTATGTGTGTGTGCGCGCCTTCGTGCGATGACGTCAGTTCCGAGCAGCGCAGGGTCAAAGGTCACTTCCGGTCACGCCTCCATGTCTTCCGAAAGAGAGAGAGAGAGAGAGACGGCTGACTAAGCACAATGTTCACACGCGCGCACACACAAACACACATACAAACACACATACACACATACACACACATACACGCACACACACACGCATACATGTATATTGTCCCAAACGAGGACTATGTTCCAAATCCCCCCAATGATGGACTTCTCTCCAAGCTGTTGTCCAGGGCTCATGTTCTGAAGAGTTGCAAGTAACAGCGTAATATGTCGATTGTGCACGTGACCGACCTCGAAAACTCGTTTTTTAGATGGCCGTATGACAAATAGCAAAAGAGGACATTTCACACCTGTGTGACAGAACACATTTTTTTCTGTCCAAAGTAGGACATTTCAAAAGAAGGCATTTATGTGCCCGAAATGTTGATGAATGGCTACGATTATGTTCTTTTACACCTTTTAAGTTGTTTTACTAGTATGTTTTTCACATGGTTGTCCCTTCTTGTGTGTAGCTGTCCTCAATTGGGTATTCTTTATTGAAATCCAATATAAAACGGGTTTAACTGGTCAAGAAAGGACACACGCCACACGATATAAACCTTCAAAACGGGGACAAGACAGCGATGAATATGTCCTCAAATAATGGTTAATTATTCGAATGTGTGTGTGGTTATGTCCTCAATTGGGTACCTTTATCTGACGCTAGTGTGGAAGTGTTTACCCGATGACGAGGATGTATTCCGTACTCTATAAATCTTTAAAACGAGGAAAATAACATCAGCTTTCTTCAAACGGTTGGAGATCATTCAAGCCGGTAGTTGAAAGTTAATGTAAGAAGTGTTTCATTAGTCGATAGGGGACAGATTCCATACGAAATGAACCCTTCAAAACGAGGACATTAACCTAAGCTATGTCTATGTCCTCAAATGGTTGCTTAATGAACACATAAAGCCATATCCTCAATTGGGTATTCTTTGCTGAGAGCTTGTCCCGACCGTGTTTTATCAAGCAAGAGGACACATACATACTATAGTGGCCGACCTCCACAACTAGTGTTTTTCACGGCAATAAAAAGATAACAAAAAAGGACATTTCACTCCTGTGTGACAGAACACATTTCCTTCTGTCCAAAGAAGGACATATCAACAGTTCCTCAAAATTTGTATTTATGCGCATGAAAAGTTGATGAATGGCTACGAATCTGTTATTGTACACATTTAAAGTTGGTTTACCAGTATGATTTGCACATGGCTGTCACTTCTTCACGTGTGTGTAGCCGTCCTCAATTGGGTATTATTTATTGAAAGCTGGTATAAAACGGGTTTAACTGGTCAAGAGAGGACACACGCCACTCGATATAAACCTTCAAAACGGGGACAAGACAGCGATGCATATGTCCTCAAATGATTGCGAATTATTCGAATGTGTGTGTGGTTATGTCCTCAATTGGGTACCCTTTATTAATCGCTAGTGTGGAAGTGTGTACCCGATGACGAGGATGTATTTCGCACGCTGTAAACCTTTAAAACGAGGAAAATAACGTCAGCTTTCTTCATGTGCTCAAATGGTTGCAGATCATTCAAGCCGGTAATTGGAAGTTTGTGTAATAAATGTTTCGTTGTTGATAGGGGTCATATTCCATACGAAATGAACCCTTCAAAACGAGGACATTCGCCTAATCTATGTCTATGTCCTTAAATGGTTGCTTAATGAACACATGAAGCCATGTCCTCAATTGGGTATTCTTTGCTGAAAGCTTACAAGTGTGGAGAGTGTTTTAACAATCAAGAGGACACATTACATACGATAGTGACCGACCTCGACAACTAGTATTTTGACGGCAGTAAAGATATAACAAAAGAGGACATTTCACTCCTGTGTGACAGAACACATTTCCTTCTGTCCAAAGAAGGACATATCAACAGTTCCTCAAAATTTGTATTTATGTGCATGGAAAGTTGATGAATGGCTACGAATCTGTTATTGGACACATTTAAAGTTGTTTTACCAGTATGATTTTCACATGGCTGTCACTTCTTCACGTGTGTGTAGCCGTCCTCAATTGGGTATTATTTATTGAAAGCTGGTATAAAACGGGTTTAACTGGTCAAGAGAGGACACACGCCAC
This sequence comes from Hanleya hanleyi, assembly GCA_036873755.1. NCBI lineage: Eukaryota > Metazoa > Mollusca > Polyplacophora > Lepidopleurida > Hanleyidae > Hanleya > Hanleya hanleyi. The sequence goes on from JAVTVY010045506.1 coordinate 13,175, forward strand.
TCGATATAAACCTTCAAAACGGGGACAAGACAGCGATGAATATGTCCTCAAATGATTGCGAATTATTCGAATGTGTGTGTGGTTATGTCCTCAGTTGGGTACCCTTTATTAATCGCTAGTGTGGAAGTGTTTACCCGATGACGAGGATGTATTTCGTACGCTGTAAACCTTTAAAATGAGGAAAATAACGTCAGCTTTCTTCATGTGCTCAAATGGTTGCAGATCATTCAAGCCGGTAATTGGAAGTTGGTGTAATAAATGTTTCATTGTTGATAGGGGACATATTCCATACGAACTGAACCCTTCAAAACGAGGACATTCGCCTAATATATGTCTATGTCCTTAAATGGTTGCTTAATGAACACATGACGCCATGTCCTCAATTGGGTATTCTTTGCTGAAAGCTTGTGTGGAGAGTGTTTTAACAATGAAGAGGACACATTACATACGATAGTGACCGACCTCGACAACTAGTGTTTTGACGGCAGTAAAGATATAACAAAAGAGGACATTTCACTCCTGTGTGACAGAACATATTTCCTTCTGTCCAAAGAAGGACATATCAACAGTTCCTCAAAATTTGTATTTATGTGCATGAAAAGTTGATGAATGGCTACGAATCTGTTATTTTACACCTTTAAAGTTGTTTTACCAGTATGATTTTCACATGGCTGTCACTTCTTCACGTATGTGTAGCTGTCCTCAACTGGGTATTCTTTATTGAAAGCTGGTATGAAACGGGTTTAACTGGTCAAGAGAGGACACACGCCACACGATATAAACCTTCAAAACGGAGACAGCACAGCGATGAATATGTCCTCAAATAATTGCTAATTATTCGAATGTGTGTGTGGTTATGTCCTCAATTGGATACCCTTTATTTACTGCTAGTGTGGAAGTGTTTAACCGATGACGAGGATAGTAGTAGTAAAAAGCTATATTGGGTCGTATTTATGCAAATGAGATGACGTCATCGATGACGTCACAGAGCTCTCATCCAATCAGAAGCCGGCAAATCTTCGGCAATCTCCGGTAATGTTCGGTCATCTCCGGCCCTCTCGGGCAACGTCCGGCCCTCTCCGGGACAATAAATAGCCTTTATCTGCCCTTCCGAAGCATCCATGGCCCGTACAGGGGTCCCCGACAATATTTGCATCTATTTGCCCATGTTAAATGGCAAGTGGGGAACCCTCAGTTTTCCCATACAATGAAAGGGTCCTAGGAATTGAACCCGGGTCGGTTTATCAAGAGGCAGACGCGTTATCCATTAGGCTACGAGTCATATGATACAAACCAAGGTTGAAAATAGCATATATATGTCTACTATATGGCCCATACTGGCGCACTGGCCAATGTTGAACCTAATGGGAAATGTACTCCTGGTCATTGTAGTATGGGCTGTTTGGTTTTGTTTTTCACATCTCAACACCTAGAACACGATGGGCAGGGTCCCGAAGCGATTGGTTGAAATTTTTTGACCCAGAGGGGTCCATAGAGGGCCGGTTGAGTCGCGTGAGGTATCATTGTAAAGCACACGTGAGGGAGCATCCAGCGGGCTGGATGGAACGTGGAACTGACGTCATTCTGCGCAAGCGCAGTAGACAAAGGTTATGGAAATACACGTTTTGGGGTCTAGGTGGGCCACTGTTGGGCCAATTGAGTCGAGTGAGGTATGATTGTAAAGCACACGTGAGGGAGCATCCGACGGTATGGGTGAAACGTGGAACTGACGTCATTCTGCGCATGCGCAGTAGACAAAGTTTATCGAAATTACAACACATATAAGGGAAGTGGGAAGAGGTGCCGACATACTGACTGCGTCACATGAATTCACAGAAATCAGAAATCATGGGCCCAGGTATTATTGTAAATACACGTTTTGGGGTCCAGGTGGGCCACTATTGGGCCTATTGCATCAAGTGAGGTATCAATGTAAAGCATACGTGAGGGAGCATCCGACGGGATGGGTGTAACGTAAAACTGACGTCATTCTGCGCATGCGCAGTAGACAAAGTGTATGGAAAAAAACGTTTTGGGGTTTAGGTGGGCCGCTATTGAGCCGATTGCATCAAGTGAGGTATCATTGTAAAGCATGCGTGAGGGAGCATCCGACGGGATGGCTGAAACGTGGAACTGACGTCATTCTGCGCATGCGCAGTAGACAAAGTGTATGGACATAGACGTTTTGGGGCCTAGGTGGGCCACTAGTTGTCCGATGGAGTCGAGTGAAGCATACATGGAGGAGCATGCGCCTGGACCAGTGTGTTGTTTGTTTAGTGGTGTGATTGCATCAAGTGAGGTATGATTGTAAAGCATACGCGAGGGAGCATCCAGCGAAATGACTGATACGTGAAACTGATGTAATTCTGCGCATGCGCAGTAGAGAAAGTGTATGGGCATAGACGTTTAGGTGCCGAGAGGGCCCCTATTGGTCCGATTGTGTCGAGTGAGGTGTCAATGTGAAGCACTTGTGAGAGAGCATCCGACGGTATGGCTGAAACGTGGAATTGACGTTATTCTGCGCATGCGTAGTAGACATAGTATATGAAAATAGACGTTTTGGGATCTAAGCGGGCCACTAATGGTCCGATGGAGTCGAGTGAGGTATTATTGTAAAGCATACGTGAGGGAGCATCCGACGGGATGAGAGTGACGTATGTGTAATGTCACTTCCGGTTTCTATGAGCAAAAACTACCTCCGAACACAGAAGAGTTCTAATTTGTCCTTAGACCTCAGACGTATGTAATGCATGTATTGACTTTCAACATCCGGATGGCCTTCAACATCCGGGGCCTTTTCAACATCCGAGTAACCTGGTTTTACATCCGGATTCTCTCCAACATCCAGGTTGCTACATCCGGCGACCGTGGAACATGCGATGAGTGAGTGAGTGAGTGAGTGAGTGAGTGAGAGTGAGTGAGAGTGAGTGAGTGAGTGAGGCGTGCCCAACGCCCGTGAGGCGTGCCCAACGCCCGTCTTAACGCATGGACGCACTAACGATGGTGAGTGAGTGAGTGAGTGGGTGACTGAGTGAGCGAGTGACTGAGTGAGTGAGTGTTGAGTGAAGGAGTGAGTGGTCATATATGGTCGATTATACACCATTAGCCTACCGGTGAGAGAACGACAACAAGAATGACTGATCAATCCCCTCCAGTACATCATACCCAAGCTGGGGGAGCCGCGTTGGGTATGTTTACAATACGAGTAGCCTCTTGTCCAATCAGAGGCCGCCAATTTCGGAGCTCTTGGAGCTCGGGAGCGGGTAGTGGGAGGTCCCGTGTGGCAGAGGAAGTGACGTCATCGTTTTACATCCGGGTCCTCATCTTACATTCGGGTTTTTCCATGTTTAGTCTCACGTGACCGGAACCGGAAGTTGTCACAAGACAGGTGGCGCCCCTCGGAGCTCTTGCACATAAACACAACATGCATAACACACACACATACCTGGTGCACCCTGTACCCTATTGCCCGTAGGGCATAGGGTACACCAGGGTGCGAGGGTGCACCAGGTATATGTGTGTGTGATGCATGTCGTGTTTATATGCAAGAGCTCCGAGGGGCGCCACCTGTCTTGTGACAACTTCCGGTCCGGTCACGTAAGAGTAAACATGGAAAAACCCGGATGTAAGATGACCCGGATGTAAAACGATGACGTCACTGCCACACGGGAGCTCCCATTACCAACACCGGGCGTAGACGCCCTTTGCCGACCTCCGAGCTCCAAGAGCTCCGAAAATGGCGGCCTCTGATTGAACAAGAGGCTACTCGTATTGTAAACATACCCAACGCGGCTCCCCCAGCTTGGGTATGATGTACTGGAGGAGATAATAAAATGATTGACCAGCCATTCTTGTTGTTGTCGTTCTCTCGCCAGTAGGCTAATGGTGTATAATCGACCATATATGACCACTCATTCCTTCATTCACCCACCCACCCACTCACTCACTCAGTCACTCGCTCACTAGCTAACTCACTCACTCACTCACTCACTCACTCAGTCACTCACCATCGTTAGTGCGTCCATGCGTTAAGGCGTACGTTGGGCACACCTCACGGGCGTTGGGCACGCCTCACTCACTCACTCACACTCACTCACTCACTCACTCACTCATCGCATGTTCCACGGTCTCCGGATGTAGCAACCTGGATGTTGAAGAGAACCCGGATGTAAAACCAGGGTACCCGGATGTTGAAAAGGCCCCGGATGTTGAAGGCCACCCAGATGTTGAAAGTCAGTACATGCATTCCATACGTCTAAGGTCTAAGGACAAATTAGAACTCTTTTGTGCTCGGAGGTAGTTTTTGCTCATAGAAACCGGAAGTGACATCACACATACGTCACTCCCATCCCGTCGGATGCTCCCTCACGTATGCTTTACAATAATACCTCACTCGACTCAATCGGACCATTAGTGGCCCGCTTAGATCCCAAAACGTTTCCATACACTATGTCTACTGCGGATGCGCAGAATGACGTCAGTTTTACATCACACCCATTCCCTCGGATGCTCGCTCACGTATGCTTTACAATGATACCTCACTCGACCCAATCGGACCAATAGTGGCCCACCTGGACCCCAAAAAGTCTATGTCCATACACTTTGTCTACTGCACATGCGCAGAATGACGTCAATTCTACGTTTCAGCCATACCGTCAGATGCTCTCTCACAAGTGACACCTCACTCGACACAATCGGACCAATAGGGGCCCCTCTCGGCACCTAAACATCTATGCCCATACACTTTCTCTACTGCGCATGCGCAGAATTACATCAGTTTCACGTATCAGTCATTTCGCTGGATGCTCCCTCACGTATGCTTTACAATCATACCTCACTTGATGCAATCAGACCACTAGAGGCCCGCCTACATCCCAAAACGTGTATTTCCATACCATTTTCTCACAATTCGCTGTCTGCGCATGCGCAGAATGTTGAAACAAACAACACACTGGTCCAGGCGCATGCTCCTCCATGTATGCTTTACAATGATACCTCACCCGACTCCATCGGACAACTAGTGGCCCACCTAGGCCCCAAAACGTCTAAGTCCATACACTTTGTCTACTGCACATGCACAGAATCACGTCAGTTCCACATTTCAGCCATCCCGTCGCATGCTCCCTCAAGCATACTTTACAATGATACCTCACTTGATGCAATCGGCTCAATAGTGGTCCACCTAAACCCCAAAACGTCGATTTCCATACACTTTGCCTACTGCGCATGCGCAGAATAACGTAACTTTTACGTTACACCCATCCCGTCGGATGCTCCCTCGCATATGCTTTACATTGATACCTCACTTGATGCAATAGGCCCAATAGTGGCCCACCTGGACCCCAAAACGTGTATTTCGATACACTTTGTCTACTGCGCCTGCGCAGATGACGACATTCCACGTTTCACCCATACCGTCGGATGCTCCCTCACGTGTGCTTTACAATCATACCTCACTCGACTCAATTGGCCCAACAGTGGCCCACCTAGACCCCAAAACGTGTATTTCCATACCCTTCGCAGAATGATGTCAGTTCCACGTTTCATTCAGCCCGCTGGATGCTCCCTCACGTGTGGTTTACAATGACACCTCACTCGACTCAATCGGCCCTCTAGGGACCCCTCTGGCCCCCAAAACGCCCTCCCAGCGCTATTTACCCACTACGCATGCGCACAGTGACTTTTTAAAAAAATTTCAACCAATCGCTTTGGGACTCATCGTGTTCTAGGTGTTGAGATGTGAAAAACAAAACCGAACAGCCCATACTACAATGACCAGGAGTACATTTCCCATTAGGTTCAACATTGGCCAGTGTGCCAGTATGGGCCATATAGTAGACATATATATGCTATTTTCAACCTTGGTTTGTATCATATGACTCGTAGCCTAATGGATAACGTGTATGCCTCTTGATAAAGCGACCCGGGTTCAATTCCCACTAGGACCCTTTCATTGTATGGGAAAACTGAGGGTTCCCCACTTGCCATTTAACATGGGCAAATAGATGCAAATATTTTCGGGGAACCCTGTACAGGCCATGGATGCTTCGGAAGGGCAGATAAAGGCTATCTATTGTCCCGGAGAGGGCCGGACAATGCCGGAGATGACCGAACATTACCGAAGATTGCCGGCTTCTGATTGGATGAGAGATCTGTGACGTCATCGATGACATCTCATTTGCATAAATATGACCCAATTTAGCTTTTATATACTACCGAGGATGTATTCGGTACGCTATAAACCTTGGAAACGAGGAAAATAACATACCTTTCTTCATTTGCTGAAATGGTTTCAGATCATTCAAGCCGGTAATTGGAAGTTGGTGTAATAAGTGTTTCACTAGTCGACAGAGGACATATTCCATACGAAATGAACCTTCAAAACGAGGACATTTTGCTCACCCATGTCCCCAAATGATTGCTTAATAAACATACATTCAAAATATTCATTCTTGCAAACACGTACATGTTACAAGTGTCTAGTCCGTCATTGGCAATCCAGCCATCGTACATTAGCGAATATCCGCGTCCATAACCCAAAGACCTATTCCATATTACATATAACGGTATTAGTCATCTAGAGAATGATGTATCTCAGTCACACTTTGAATGTGACTGTTCATATGAGTACTATGAGGATCTTGAAGTACATGGGTTCATACGGCCCGTAGCCCCGGGTTATGCGGAATTAGACACAAGTTACGAAACGTAGCTCCATAGCTGTCCTCAATTGGGAATTGTAGCGCCATGTAGCTGTCCTCAATTGGGTATTGTTACTTGGAAGCTGGTGTCAAGCGTTTCACCAGTCAAGAGACCGCGCATTCCATAAATGTTAGCTACGCCTATGTCCTCAAATGGTTGCTGATGCTACCCATGTGAGGAGATATATCCTCAATCGAGTGTTCCGTATTGCAATCTGGTGTAACGAGGGTTTTAGACTACTATTCAGGACACATCTCCTACGATACAAACCGAGCGAGAACAATTATCCCAGCTATGACCTTAAATGGTTGCTAATAACTTAAATGTAGTCATGTCTTGAATTCAGTATTATTGATTGAAAATGATGTAAAAGAATTTCAGCAGTAAAGAGAGCACACATATAGTGCACCGTTGTGGAAAAACAAAAATTGTTGAAAGCGACAAATCCAATTCACCCTCACCAAAAGGGCAAACTTGGACAGGACTATTTAACTGGGGACATACCACTATGGGTGAACAAAAGTAGGTGCGATCAACTTGAAATCATCGTTTCAACTAGCAATGCATGAACAGGAGCAACTTAGCAACAGGAGAGCATGATATAGCAATTAAGTTTAGACATGCTGACAGCAACAAGTGAGGACATACCGGAATAATGGAAAAATAATAATACTGCATGATAGACGAAAAAGTATGTTTCAAACCCTCTCTTCCCTAAACTGTGCCCAATTTTCACCCACTGGACAGATTAGTTAACACCAATATTTATGAAAACATTTTGTTTATTCAGAGAATTCAACACTTTAACACAGAGTTCTTTAACTTCAACAGCAAATTTGTTACCACAACAGGCCTTGCGAAAATGGCACAGGCTGATTTATTGCCCTGGATCATGAATGACAGTTTACCTGAATCTGTCTCTGAAAACCACATGCACAGCAACTTTTTACTGGGTTGGTAATTAAGCTCCATGAAAATTACTCAGATGACCTATCGCAGGGCCTGGACTGATCAGCCCCATCAAAATGCAAGGCCTTGCAGAAAACACTCGAACAGTGAACAGAAAGACTTCAAACAAGCTGCATGAAGCATGGTATATGTAACGCACCACCATTTTGGTCAATATCTCTTTTGTCTGGAAGTTACTGCAGGGTTATATGTTTCTCAAAGTTTCGCAACACACCCCGTTTCTCTTCCTCACTCCAAAGTCGTTTCTGGGGCTGTGCATGACTCGTAGAAAAGTACAATTGCAAAAGTTCGCTGTAAGAAATGCAATGTTCTGTTATGTCTGTTGATGTCGATTAACCGCATACTATTTCGCAACCTTGTGGGCTATTAAACCTCACCAACCATATCTGTTAAGCAGACAGTTGGAGCTAGATGGTACTTCAAGAGATATGATGACCTACATGTATAAGAATGACAAGAACAATTTCCGCCTAACTCAGCAAAAGAATATTAACATGGAATCACCTTCATCGAGCTATGAAGAATTATTTGCAACTTGCATATATTTGGTAGAACAACAACTTGATGAAACATAACATTAGGTTATTTACGGAACGACATCTTGACATTTCACTGCACCGCTGCGA
>JAVTVY010045507.1:0-20325 GCA_036873755.1 Hanleya hanleyi
AGACCCTGCTCTCGTGTGCTGTCTGTGCGAGATTGGACTCAATATCTTAAAAGGCAACGTACCACTGACTCCGGCTCAGAAGACCAAGTTGACCAAGCATAAGACAGGTCTAAGAACCTTAGTCCAGAAGCGAGTGTCTCAAACACAAAAGAAAAAGGTGTTACAGCAAGGCGGATTTCTCGGGGCTATCTTAGCACCGTTGGCCGCCTCCGTGTTGGGTCCAGTATTGGGTGGACTCTTCGGCCGACAATGAACCACACGAAAAAAATGGTCCTCGTCGAACCTCGGCTCCTTCAAAACCTCCAATCGCCCTACCCTGTCCCTTCTACGGTGAAGACGATAAACACCCTCGATGGAGAAATGCAACACATCTTACAGAGACCGGGGTTAAGCGATAGTGAGAAAGTACAACGGTACAATGAGACGCTTCAGCGGTACATGCCGTTCATGGACCAATACAAAACCCTCTCTGCTCCACCACCACCACCATCACCACGTGACACACCGCCGACCTCAGCACCGCTCCAACAACCGGGTGGAGTACCTTCCATAGCCCCACAGTGGGTCGAGGACGAAGTCCTGAAGAGTGTACCTGCCTCGTTCAAGAAACAAGCTGGCCTGGTATTACAACGGATGAAACAGAATCCTAACATGACTTGGAATGATAAAGGCGAACTCCTGGTACAGAATCAGGTGGTCCCCGTGACCCACATGACGGAGTTGGTGAATGACCTGATGCGTCAACGCAGAACGCACACGAATCCTCGAGGATGGGAGGTCTTCGCTCAAGGCTTGAAAGACATGCATGTACCACAGGAATTGGTGGGGAACCCCGAGTGCTGGGCCTTTATGCAGAATGTGAGTACACCACCAGAACCTTGGGAACCGGAGTCACCACCCAAATCACCACCACGGCGGGCACCTACGTTTTCACCCCTTTTACCACGCCACCACCTGCAACCACCAAGAGCTAAATCACCGCGACCATCACGACGATTAGCGCCCAAGGCCTGGGAGAAGTATTAAAACCAACAGCAGCAGCAGGACAGCTCAGTCATCATGTTTTACCTCACCCTACCCAGTAACAGCTCGGCTGATGTGTTTCCTGACAACACCTTGACCAAGTACGTGACCCAATTACCAGAACCGTTGCATTTACCTGGACGCTGGGAATGTGGACTCGTGGATATCCAATACCCTTACTCGTGGTACAACGTGCGAGCCAATGAAGTATGGTACGAGGTGACCTACGAAGGACAAGAAACTCGACTCAAACTACCCGAAGGTCAATACGATACCCCCAAGGAGTTCATGGGTGGACTGAGAAGTCTGATGCATTATAAGTCTCTACGAGACGTCACGAATACTTCAAAACCCATCAAATCTGTCCCCTTCAAAAATCATGTGGACTTCGATTACAACGCACACAACGACAAGGCCAATCTCACGCTCAGCCCCAACGTGAGTGTCGAACTCAGTCCTACCCTACAGCAAATGCTGGGTTTCAATTACCAGGGGTACGCTGGCCCCACCGGCGAGATAGGCCACATCCCGATGGACATGCGTGGTGGTATGTATGGCCTGTACGTCTACTCGGACGTGGTCGATGCACACATTGTCGGCGACAGCAACGTACCTCTACTGCGCGTCTGCCCGGTGAAAGGCACGTATGGAGCTCAAGTCACCCACAGTTTCAGGCATATCGTGTATCTACCGGTCAGTCCGACCGATATTAGCTCCATCGTCATCGATATAAGAGACGACACGGGACGACCGGTGGCATTCGAGCGAGGAAAAGTGGTGCTGACACTTCATTTCCGTCAAGTCCGAGCGGTTCACTTTGCATAATGAAGGTGCCTTATCAATGCCATACAGCCAGTTACGTCGATCATTACACCAAACAGGCCGGGGGTAACTTTCCTGTCTTTGCGGGTACACGCATGCAACGAGGCCATGGACTGGGGAACATACTCGGGAGCATCGTCAAAACGTTCCTGCCCTTCGTGACGCGTGGGGTCAAAGCGATCGGCAAACAAGCGGTGCGCAGTGGACTGCAAGTGGCCGGTGATGTCTTGGGGGGTACGGCACCCAAAGAATCCTTGAAACGGCGGGCCAAAGAAGCGGAAGGCGTCTTGGTGGCCAAAGCACAACGCACCGTAGGGAATAAAAGAGCTGCCCCACCGAGACCACGCACCAGTCGACGACCGACCCAGCGACGACGCACATCGAAGAAGACCAAGGATATCTTTTCTTAAAAATGGCTTTCATCCATGCCGAGTCGTGTCCTTCTACCAACAGTGAATTTGATTTATGGACCGTCCCAGCTACTCAGACCAGTGCCGAAGAGGGTCAATGGGTGGAACATCTGCCCCTTTCCAGCATTAGAGCCACAGGCCCCATTGAATTCACCATCACCAACGCAGATACGACCTACCTGGATTTAGCCCATACGTACCTATATGTGAAAGCTAAAATCACCAATAAAGATGGGACAGTCCTGAAAGCAGAGGCACCCGTGGGTCCAGTGAATCTCTGGCTTCATTCGCTATTCCAGCAAGTGGATATAGCCCTGAGTGATAAACTGGTGAGCGCTTCGACGAACACGTACCCGTACCGAGCCTACATCGAAACACTGTTATCCTACGGGCGTGACGCTAAAAAGTCGTATTTGACAGCCCCGTTGTTCTACCGAGATACCCCAGGCAACATGGAAGCGAGTCCTGATAACGCCGGCTATACGGAGAGAGTGGATGCCACAGCAGAGAGTCACTCGGTCGATATGATGGGACGTCTGCATGCGGACTTATTCATGCAGGACCGATACCTCTTGAATGGAGTACCTGTCAAATACGACTAGTGCGCGCAACGCCTGCGTTTGCCTTGATGGCCGCGAATGAGGACCTCGAGTATAACATTGTCATCCAAGAAGCAAGTCTGTTTGTACGCAAAGTGAAACCCAGCCCAGGTGTACAGTTGGGGCACATCAGAGCCTTGGAGAAAAAACCAGCCCAGTACCCGATTCGACGAGTACAGACCAAGGTCTTTTCCGTTCCTAAAGGCAATATGATTGTCAATCAAGAAAACCTGTTCCTGGGGATTTGCCCAAGCGTTTAACCCTAGCCTGTGTGGAGAACGTGAGTTATAATGGGACTCTCTCGAGGAATCCGTTCAACCTAAAAGCGTTCAACATCAATTTCGTGGCCCTGCATGTGGATGGCCAACAGGTACCGGCACGCCCCTTACAACCTAACTTTGGAACGGACAATTACATCCGGAGCTATCTGAACCTCTTCACAGCAACTGGCCAAATCAACCAAGACGAGCGATCAGTCGAGACGATTTCGGCAGAGGGTACACATTTGTTCTGTTTCGATCTGACTCCCACCTTAGACAACGATCATCAGCTGAGTCTCATCAAGAAAGGCAACTTACGCTTGGAACTGCATTTCGGGACACCTTTACCGAAAACCATCAATGTGATCTGCTACGCTGAGTTTGACAACATCATTCAAATCGATAAAAGCCGTAACGTGCTGTGTGACTTCGCCACCTAACATGGATACAGACCAGATAACCACGGTGCTGGAGACTGACCCAGGAACACGTAGGGTGTTTCAAGGAGTGTTCGCCCGAGATGTGTTACAATTAGACCGTGTGTATCCGGCTGCTTACGTCCTGAACACAGACCCGATGGATCGGCCAGGTGAACACTGGGTGGCCGTGTACTTGACAGAAGAGCAGGGTGAATACTTTGATCCGTACGGCCTACCACCCCTCCATCCCGATTTAACAGACTTCATGGATCAAGGCACAGAGACGTGGTGTTGGAATACTAAAACGTTGCAAAGCCTGGACAGTATGGTGTGCGGACAATATTGCTTGTTTACCTGTACCATCGATGCCGGGGAAGACCCTTATCTACCATCGTCCACATGTTTGACGAGTACCCCAAGGCCGAGGACCGAGATGTACTCGTCTATGACTGGGCCGCCCATCATTTCAATGTACAAGTCCCGTTCTGGGCTTGAATTCTTTCAATGTACATACGCCCGCTGTTCTGGGCTTGAATTAATTACAAGCCCCTTGTGCTGGGCTTCAGTTTTCACGTGGTTGTTCTCACGTTGTTGTTGTTCACTGAATAAAAAAATGAGATCTCACCAAAAAAAAAAAAAAACAACCCTGTCTTGTGTGTTTTATTCATAATGCATCTGAAGATTCAGTCAAACTGAAATCAGTGGTGTAGGATGGGGCCAAAATATCACCCATCAAGGTTAGAATGCAAGCGACCTATAGTAAAAAATAGAGAGCCAATGAAATCAGCCCACAGACCAAGTACGTGTATTTGGTCTAGGTTTGGAGCGGGCATTTCATTGAGGTACGTGTATACGGTGAGTGAAGAGACTCGTCCAACACGTATAGATTATGACTATAAGTTCTTTGTATTCTTCGAACCTTGCCGAAAGGGAGACCGTTTGACAGGTGACCTTTTGACCCGCGCGCGCGCACTGCCGGGGATGACGCGCGCACTGCCGGGGATGACGCGCACTTCCGGGGATGACGCGTGATGACGCGCGCGCTGCGTGCTGGGGCGGGCCAGGCCAGTGAAAAAGTGCCGGCAGTTGAACATACGGACGTCTAAGGGGGAAAACATGGGAACTCTTCTATGTTTGGAGGTAGTTTTTTAGTGAAAAACCCGGAAGTGACGTCACAACCCCACCACGTGACCTGCGCAGCAGAATGGAAACGACACCCTAGTGTAACTCCCTCACCTAGGCTTCACATGGATACTCGATCCCATCGACCCAGTAGTAACTCCCTTAGCTCCAACACGTCTATTTCTATACTACGACCAGACTGCGCATGCGCAGAATGCCGCTAGTTCAAACCCACTAGTCCAGTCAGATGCCCCTTCACTTTGATACCTCACTCGACCCCATTGGACCATTCGTGGCTCCCCTAGCTCCAACACGTCTAGCGGGACCCATACAGGGTCCAGTTTTCGACACTAGGTGACCCCACCCCGACAAAAATGGCCAGTTTTCGACACCGGATGTGCCGCCATCTTGAACATACGTGCCGCCATCTTGGATATGTCCCATAATGCACCGGGTCAAAATACTCGCTTCTGATTGGACGAGAGCTCCGTGGGGGATTTGAAATACTCGCTTCTGATTGGACGAGAGCTCCGCATTGCATCTGCGCATGCGCAGAATGGCTACCGCACACCCAACCCATTAGATGCCCCTTCATCTAAGCTTCACTTTGATACCTCACTCGACCCCATTGGATCATGAATAACAACCCTACATCCCCAAAACGTCTATGCGCATGCGTAGAATGACGCTAGTTCACACCCACTAGTCCAGTCAGATGCCCCTTCACCTAGGCTTCACTTTGATACCTCATACAACTCCATCGGTCCATTATTGGCTTCGCTAGCTCCCAACACGGCTATTTCCATACCCTTGGGCCACCGCACATGCGCAGAATGACGCTATTTCAAATCCGCTAGTCCAGTCAGATGCCCCTTCACCTAAGCTTCACTTGGATACCTCATACGACCCCACTGCACCATTATTGGCTTCGCTAGCTCCCAACACGGCTATGTTCATACCCCTTGGGCCACCGCGCATGCGCAGAATGACGCTATTTCAAATCCGCTAGTCCAGTCAGATGCCCCTTCACCTAAGCTTCACTTGGATACCTCACTCGACCCCACTGGACCAGTAGTCACTCCCCTAGCCCCCAACACGGCTATTTCCATACCCTTGGGCCACCGCGCATGCGCAGAATGGTGACAACGCCCAAGCCGCTAGTCCAGTCAGATGCCCCCTCACATAAGCTTCACTTTGATACCTCACTCGACCCCATTGGACCAGTATTGGCTTCGCTAGCTCCAAAACGGCTATTTTCATACCCTTCGGCCACCGCGCATGCGCAGAATGACGCTAGTTCAACGCCACACCCAGCCCATTACATGCCCCCTCACATAGGCTTCACATTGATACCTCACTCGACCCCACGGCTATTTCCATATCCTTGGGCCACACGAGTTGTCTCCCTTGCGTCAATGTGTGCAGATGGCGCTACGGCCGACGCCGTGATGGGGAAAGGGCGTCCCCGCACCATCCTGGAGCCGCCATTTTGTTTGTTGTTTTCTTGCGGAGATACACGGGACAATAAACACTCGACCCTAGGGTGGTACAGATGCTAGACTGATCCTATTAACATGGTACAACACCTATAGACTATGTTTATTACTATTATATGGCTTAGAGGTTTTTTTGAGGGTAATGTGAGGGTTTTTTCTCCCCGTGACGTCCCCACCGCCTCGTTTGCTCCCTTGCGCCGTCTAAAAACACCGCCGTTTTACAAGTAATTAATTAAAATTAATTAATTAATTAATTTATTTGAAATACTAGTACCCATCCCCCGTATGGCAGAACTGTACAACCCAGAACAAGTCTAGACATGCCTTCATCACGTGATCGTCATTGGGAAACCTCCACTGGGGAATCCCCCAACGATCACATGATCGTCACGTGATCAAGTTCCGCCCCAAATACGCCCCAGGGAGGAACAAAAAAGTAGGTCAAGTAGACTCCTGCCGTCCTTACACTACTACTCTCCTCGCTGTCGATAACCGCGAAGTATATGACACAGTGAGAAATATATATCCAACTGCACTGGATTTGAAGGAAACTACAGATAACCTTTACGGCACATCATATTAAGACTTTAAACGGACCTTCTCTCTGTCGTTGATTTTACGACATGATAATGATTTAGACATCGTAAACTATCCCGATCTCGATAGTATTAATATATTGCAATAGAAATAGTAAGGAAAATATTCGGGGGGGCGAAATGCCTCTCCCAGGTCTGGACAGGTTCCACATCGCCCAGACCAGGTAGGGTTAAAGTATCAACCGTGACTGTTGTTATAAGTGTAGTCACTGTGGACCCCCTTAAAGGGTTATTTCAACACTTCAGTTGTAAGCGTGCAACTATTTAGAAATTTGCCTATATAACACAATACATCAATTTTTAATTAAAGTTTTTAACAATAGCCCTACCTTCTAGTTGGGTAACATGAAGGTCCAATATTAATTATTATTCAAAGAAATATTTGAATTCCAAAATTGACATCGGGTGCACCAAAAATAGGCAATAAACCAAAAATAAAAATATTGTAAAAATAAAGAAGAAAAAACCCCAGCCATATATATCATCACAAGACACTATAAAGTACACATTCAAAGTTTCAGATCTCTATTATAAGTTGAGAGATCTTGCACTTTTTTCAAAACCGACCTAATGTCGTCCACATTGGTTTGGCGTTACCAACTATATGGTGACTGTCCGTCAACAGAGCGGTAAAATATCTCGATCATGAACTTATATTTAATCTTTATTGATTTGCGTATGTGTATCATACGCCATAAATTCCAATTCAATGAAGGCATCTCCTCCCAAGAAATGAAAACCGCTATAAGACACGGGGAAAAACCTCAATAAATCTGCGGGACCGGATCAAGTATTTAATGAAATGCTGAAATATGGACAAAATATACTTCTCTCTCCAGTTACCAAATTATTTAATACAATACTCTATTCAGGAATCTTCCCACAGTCTTGGTCGTATGCCTACTTATCACCAATCCACAGAAAAGAAAACAAACAAAAGCCAGAAAACCACAGAGATCCCTACTCAGTTGTCTTAGCAAACTGTTCACTAAAGTATTAAATAACATACTAATTCTGTTCTGATCACAGACCGACAGACCATATGTTTGTTCTAAACGCCTTGATAGATAAGTGTATGAAAAAAAAGAAACGCTACTTATTCTTCATAGATTTCCAAAATGTATTTGATTCTGTTTGGCATACTGGACTACTTCTAAAACAACAAAGAGTCGGGGCAACCGGTCGTTTCTATGAACTTGTAAAAAGTGTATACAGCAACAATACTTTCAAGCTAAAAATGAATAACAAAAATTCATCATCAATATTTACCAAGTAACATAGGCGTCCATCAGGGTGGTAGTTTGAGTTCAACCTTATTTAACATATTTGTTAATGACTTAATCTTCGATCATTCGATCTAAACTTCGGTCAAATTGCAGGAAGAAGATTTTACGCACCTCCTATATGCTGAGGACCTACTCCATATCTCAGAACACCCCAGGGCCTACACAACTCACTGAAAACACTTGAAACGTATTTTATATCCTGGCATCTCAGTATTAGCTGCAGTAAGTATCAAATTATGATGCAATGTCGCCAGACAAAAAAGAAGCCCAACCAGAATTTAGATTGAAAATGTTACCTTACAACATTGTACCACACACCATTACAACTTTCCAATAGAAATTAAATCTGATTTATTCCAGTCTTTAATTACACCCGTGCGTCTATATAATTCAGAAATCTGGGGTCTAGACAATAAGCGTTTGAATAAATGGACCCTGGGAGTTCCAAAACGAGCATCAAATATAGCCTGTCGTGCGGAACTTGGACAATTTCCACTGATACACCTCATTCTGGCCAAATCGCTAAAATACAGAAATAGACTACAGACAACATCAACTACTAAAGGATGCATAATATTACAAACTCAGAACAACTAGATACAGTCGATCGAATACGATCTAGGAGGCATCCCTTTTGCATCTTTAGTAAAGAAAACATTCATTATTTGTGAAGAGAGTAAAAACGTAAAACTTAGAAAAAACAATATTAACATGGCCCCAAATGATACCTTGAGGGAAGGTACATATCAAATTTGAAAGAATCCGTTCAGTTTCAACAGTTACTGTCCGGAAATGCACGATAGGGATAAAAAATAATCCCAACCGAGATCTTGATCCCTTGACATTGGAAATAGGAAATGTTAACTTGGCCTACAAATGGTGCCACATATGAGCAGATCGACAAGAAAAACAATCCCAAGCGAAACTTTCAGGCAAGGTACCCATATACCAAACTTGGAAAGAATCCATTCAAGTTTTAAAAAGCTATTGTCCGGAAACATACATTTTAAATTTGCCCCCAGGTGGCGCCACCTATATGTGGATCGGCATGAAAAAACAATGCCAAGCGAGATATTGAGGCGAGGTACCTACACACTAAATTTGGAATGAATCGATACAGGTTTCCAGAAGTTATTATCTGGAAACACTTTTAACTTAGCTTTCAGGTGGCGCCACATACACACGAATCAACACGAAAAACAATCTCATGCTAGATATTTGAGTCAAGGTACCCATACACCAAATTTGGAAACAATTATTAAGGTTTTCAAAATTTATTGTTTGGAAATGTAATTTTAACTTGGCCCCCAGGTGGCACCACCTGAAGGCGGATTGACACGAAAAACAATTCCAAGCAAGATCTTTAGGCAAGGGATCCACTTACCAAATACAAAAACATGGGTCTGTGCCTGATAAATCGAAAACTTTTGGGGTTGCAATTCATTGAGGGGTGGCAAAATTATACCAATATTGCAGACTACACATAAGTTTCAACTTTCTGCCAAGATATATTGGATATATATGCTCAAAGACAATATATGAGGGTCGGGCGAGAGCTAGTTTGGGAGATAGAAAGTGGGGCTCGGCGCCCTGGGGGTGGGGGACATGCTCTCCTCGAGGGAGGTGGTAAGTGGGCTGACATGAAGGCCAAAGAAAGCTCCCTGAACATGAAATAATCACATTGACAACTGTATGCCATCATCTGTCAGTCGAAGAACAAGAAGGCTGAATTCAATTCAATTCAGGAAATTGATCATATGCACCGTGTGCACCCAAGCTTTGGGAACTCAGTTGTAATTAATATAGTAAGTTACATGTGTGGACACAAATGGTTTGTGCAAAAGCTTTAGGGTAAATAATATGATGTGGAATACAATTATTTGATAGCAAAATTGAAGGAAATGTTGTCCTTCATTTAAGACGACACGAAATTCGAACCTAGCCGGGATTCGGTCCTGCCGGCTTCCCTGGCCAGTTATTTGATATTATACTTCTGAAATAAAATATGGTTCGGGCAGAAGCTTTAGGGTAAATCATATGATGTGGAATAGAATGATTTGATAGCAGAATTGATGGAATGGAATGATTTAATAGCAAAATTGAAGGAAAAAATTAGTCCTTCATTTAAGGGGACACGAAATTCAAAACTAACAGGTTCGGTACTGCGGGGATTCCCCCGCCAGTTATTTGATATTATACTTCTGAAATAAAATATGGTTCGTGCAGAAGCTTTAGGGCAAATCATATGATTTGGAATAAAACGATTTGATAGTAAAATTGAAGGAAAGGTTGTCCTCAAAATTCAAAACTAACAGGGGTTCAGCACTGCGGGAACTCCCGCCGGTTATTTCATATTGTACTTTTGAAATAATGTCACCAACCTATTAGTAATTACTATACAGGAATATATTGTAGGTGATTCGGCATGTATGTGTGTATAAACAATGTATACTGAATCTCATAGGCCTGCAAGTGGCTCCCAGTGAAAATATAGGAGGAAATTTACCAAAATATAGGAGAAATATGGGAATTTTCTTTAAAAAATATGGGAAAGTATAGGAATTAAAGGAGTATTCTGGTGTTACTCAGATTATTTCCACTGAATGCGGTCGTAGTGGTGGCGATTGAGGACGCCCGTTCTGTTTTATGGTTCATGTCTTGTTCATCTCTAATTTAATTGATTATAATCATAGCAATTACAACCTTGTAATATTCCTGTCCATTATAGTAACTGCAGTTGTAATCAGGTTAGGGGGAATCCCGCTCTCTAAAATGGAGGTAAAAGGGTCGTTTTCCCTCAATAAATCAGTTCATGTAATGAATTCAGCAAAATCCTCTTGAGGCGCATACAGCCATATCTATCCGCATTAAATGGTAGTAAAAAAGTGAATTGTCATCTATCTAATTTGCATAATAATAGGCCAAACATCCTTCGAGCTGTTTAAACAACATTGACTGGTTCTTCACATGGCAAATTAATTTTATGACATGGAACAATAGATGAATCAATGCGCCTGAAATTTTGATACATTGGATAAGAAGGAATAAAAAGTTATAGAGCAAAAACGACCTTTTCAACCTCCATTTTAGAGAGCGGGATCGCCCTAGCCTGGTAATATAAACTGATCTGGAGTCTTCTTGACCTCAAAAATTTGCATACATATGACTTCACAGAGGTCAAGTTCACTATAGTTTCGGCAATGCCCTTTGGGTAATGTATTTCTCCGCGTTGATGCGGTCCGGCGGTGATGCGGTCAAGGGAAGAAGCCTCCGCGGACAGAAAGTAGTCCCCTGTCATTACCTCCCCCTAAATGGGCCTCAATTTACCCTTTTACTACTTATCAAATTGACGTCACTATGACGTCACTTCCATTATTCCAAATGGGTTGTGGGCGGTGTTCATTTGCGTACACTTCGCCATCATAAGATGGCTTGCGAATCGTGTGTCTCCATTATCGCGGAGCGATATCCGGTACTTTACCGGATTCTGTTCGGCCTTCATCCGGCAGAGAACAGACTCGAGAAATCTGATAAATCTGGGTTACAAGAGATACAGATATGAATAACTTCCGTATCATTCAAGAGGTATTGTAGGTATGTAAATTTGAAGAAGTAGAACATCACATGACTCGAAAATGGCGGGTCACGTTGAGGTTACGTCGGTAGATTTTACTTGATTGGCTGACAATATCACGGGGGATTGTTTTCGGGGGGAATCCCCGTTATAGTTGCCGAAAGTAGGCTGAGAATGGATACACACGATTCCAGGGTCAGTCTTACCGTGTATAGATGACCGAGATGGTTACAGGTTGGGGCGGTGTCAAATGGTGGGTGCATGTAAAATTAGGATTGCGTTTGAACATATAAAATAAAAAAACACACGGACTTTACCCCTAAAATAGGGAAAACTCTTATCAACCATGTCTAGAGGGGCTAATATCGCTTCCCAGCGGATCGGGACCTGCCGAGAGAGGCAATGTGGGTGAGTGGGTGTATGAAAAATTAGGATTGGGTTTGAACATATAAAAAGCGGAACACGGACTTTACCCATAATACAGGGAAAACTCCTATCAACCAGGTCTAGAGGGGTTAATATCGGTCCTCAGCGGATTGGGGCCTGCCGAGAAAGGCAGGGTGGTTTAGTGCGTGTATGTAAATTTAGGATTGGGTTTGAACATATAAAAAGCGGAACACGGACTTTACACCTAAACCATGGGGAATCACCCAGGGAAGTGAGTATGGTGGCATCTCAGGGTTGCATGTAAAATTAGGATTTGTCCCGAAAATATAAAAACCTAAACCATGGAAAATCATGGATGTTTGGGGGTCCACTATTTGTACGAATGAGGCAAAAAAACCCACACCCACTCCACCTAGAACCAGGGGCATTCCCCTTCTCTTGCTGTATGACCATATCTCCTCCAGTACATCATACCCACGCTGGGGGAGCCGCGTTGGGTATGTTTACAATTCTCGTATGCTCTTGTTCAACCAGAAGCCGTCGTTTGAGAAAGTTCAATCATCGGCCGTGTACGACTTTAGGATACGCTTGCTTTTATGGACAGTAACGCCCGCCAACGCCTAGTTTAACGCTTCAACGCCCTGGTGAATTAGCCTTGAAGTTCTGATTTTCTAGATATTCCATGGAATTGTCACTAATTCATCGAAATGCAGTGACGCCCGTCAACGCCTATCGTAACGCCTTAACGCCCTATCTGAACGCGTTAACGCCCTAGCATAACGTCTTGACTTCATGATGTAGACAGAGGAGAAAACAACAACAACAAGGATGACAATCCAATCATTTTATTATCCCCTCCAGTACATCACACCCACGCTGGGGCAGTCGCGTTGGGTATGTATACAATTCAGGTGTGATCTTGTCCAATCAGAAGCCCCTCATTTTGGGCTGCATATGTCATAATCGTTCTTGTCCGTTAGATGTATTCTCGGCTGCTCTTATCCAATCAGAAACCGCCATTTCAGAAAGTTCAATCTTCGGTCATATTCGCTCAGATCCGTATGCTGTAATCCTCATCGGGCAGGCCAGGTGTGACGTCATCAGTACAAGTAGTAGCCAAAGTGGGCATTTTGGGGGGTGTGAAGGAAGGTGTTTGGGGTAGAGATGGACCATCCGAGGTCCGAATGCGTCGTGTGAGGTGTCATCTTGTAGCAACGCGCGCCAACGCCAAGCTTAACGCTTCAACGCCCTGGTGAAATAGCTTGAGGCTCTGATTTTCTGGATATTCCATGGAATTGTCACAAATTCATCGAAATGCAGTGACGCCCGTCAAGGCCGGTTGTTACGCCTTAACGCCCTATCTGTGCATTAATGCCCTATTTGCACGCCTTAACGCCTGTCTCAACGCCTTAATGTCTTATCTTAACGCCTAAACGCCCTATCCTAACGCCCTAACGCGCATAGACCAGTCAATCGGCGGACTGGGGAAGTAACCAATCAGTGCAGCCATAAGGGCAATGACGGCGTACACACCGCGACATGTAAAAGCATGTAACAAAATTTAGCACTATATATGACTCATTATTACAACACATATAAGGAAAGAGGTGCCGACATACTGACAGAGCCACATGACTTCACAGTACCGGTATAGTCTTCCGGTTAACCTATTCTAGAGCACATACCAAGAATCCAACGATTCTTGATATATGTTGTATCTCAGGTACGCTTTTATTGTACCTGTTCATGTGGCAACTTGGATGATATGACCACACGGCCCCAAGCACCGGCATAAGCGGTATTAGATACAAATCTAGAGAGCTATGATGGAAATGCTCTGACAACTCGTATATTGGTAATTGGTGAGCTGTTTCGCTGTGACAACTCGTACACTGGGGATTGGTGAGCTGTATCGTCGTCAGATGAAAATGACGACATTTAACACAAAAGACTAGTCTGTAAGGCCCGATGTCGACCCAGCATCAACTTCCCACAAATGCCAACATATATCAAAGACCAAAAGGTTATGTAAACTTTTTGGGGATCTTTGGGATTGACATTACGCAGAGCTTATTGTGTGTCTCCCATTCATTAGATAACACATGAAAAGAAATGAAATGGTCTATCTCTACCCCAAACACTTTCCTTCACACCCCCAAAATGCCCACTTTGGCTACTACTCGTACTGATGACGTCACCCGTGGCCTGCCCGACGAGGATTAGAACATACGGATCAGAGCGAAAATGACCGAAGATTGATTCATGGCTGATTCACCAGGGCGTTGAAGCGTTGAACTAGATGTTGGCGGGAGTTACTGTGTTAATGTCCATAAAAGCAAACGACGGCTTCTGACTGGACAATTAAAGAGCCTACGAGAATTGTAAACATATCCAATGGGGCTCCCTCAGCGTGGGTATGATGTACTGGAGAATATATGGCCATACAGCAAGGGAAGGGGAATCCCTCTGGTCCAACGTGGAGTTTTTTTTTGTCCCATTCGTACCATTAGTGGACCCCAAAACATATATCATTCTCCATGATTTAGGTGTAAAGTCTGTGTTCCACTTTTTCATATTGTCGGGACAAATCCTAATTTTTCATTCACACCTGCCTCAGTAGTATATATAGAGCAAATTGAGTTAATAGCGCCTCACTGCGCATGCGCAGAACTGGGTGTGACGTCAGAAGTGTGGTTGTGCGCATGTGTGAGTGAGGGGGCGTGGCCTAATGTGAGTGGGGTGGGTACAAAATGGCGGCCGTTTATTTGACCCACACAACACCAATCCGTTGACCGATTGGTGTTGTGTGTGTCAAATAATTGGCCGCCATTTTGAACCCACCCCACTCACTCCGGTGCACTGATTGGTGTTGTGTGTGTCAAATAATGGGCCGCCATTTTGAACCCACCCCACTCATCCACCGATTGGTGTTGTGTGTGTCAAATAATTGGCCGCCATTTTGAACCCACCCCACTCATCCACCGATTGGTGTTGTGTGTGTCAAATAATTGGCCGCCATTTTGAACCCACCCCACTCACCGGGTCATGTATAAAAGCAGTCGATTTTTAGGGAAAGGGTGTATTCAATTGCACTACTTTGTGGAGCACTCTGACTTACCTGACCTGACCAGCCAGCCTGCCTGTTTCACCTCTAGTCTGCTTCACCTCTAGCCAGCCAGCCAGTCAGCCAGCCAGTCATCCAGTCAGCTTGCCTGTGTTGTATGAGGTGTGGAGAACCCTTTACTTTTTTCACTTTTACCAGTGCAAATTCACCAGACTTTTACACCGAAGCAGTTTTTCACCAGCCTGAGCCCCTAGTCATGGAGTCAGCCGACCTAGTGACGCTTCGAAAGAACCGTGTTCGCCTGGTTGATGAGATGGAGAATGTGGGCGCATTATGTGATGTGCTTATGGCCGATAGCATAATCCTGAAACAGGGTGTCGAAAATATCATGGCGGTGAACACTCCTTCAGGACAAAACAGAGCTCTCCTCGACGAGCTACCGCGCCGTGGTCCTTGTGCATTTCTAGCCTTCGTGGAGGCGCTGAAGAAGACGGGAAATGAAGAACTAGCAGATCTATTGAAAGCCGACGACGACGTTCTACCAGATGAGGATATGTTAGTGGTGGACGAAGAGCGTACAGCTAGCAAACGTACTAGCCCAGAGAGTACTACACCTGCTAAACGGGCTGGACGACCCAAACGCCCTCGACTAACACCGTTAGTAATACCTGTGGTTGAGAACCAGCAAGTGAAACAAGAACTTCCTCTGTCTGTCCAGGAGATCAACAATCTGATCGACGCGGCTCACCAGGCAGCTCACAAGGACATTTGGGAGCTCTCACCCTATTTAACGGTCAGTGTCAAAGACGAAGAAGTGCATTTTAATGCAGCGGGCTTTAACGACAGACCTGGTAAGCATATTGCCATGAACTTGGACACCTGGCAACAACTGCAGGCCCTTGATTACGCCATCGATGCGGTTATTCGTGACCAGGGGAATGACGAAGCGAAATTTCCTGTGGGTGACGACATCTATGTGAGCTGTGCTTATTTCAATGACCAGCTCCTGGTCCATATTCGAAAATGGCGAAGGCGTTTAGATACGCAAGAGCTGGTGGCTTGTCCTCAAGGGGTCACATTGAAATTAACGGCCTGGCGCAAGTTGCAGAGTCTAGCCAGTACAATTCGTCAAACTCTGACCTACCAGGTGTCGCACTATATATATGAGAAGTACATCGAGACAGTTCTGCAGCTCATCACACCTCACATGAATACTCTGGTAGCCTCATACGAGTCCCTCACTGAAGCACTACAGGCTGTGACCGAAGCGCAAATTGCTACGGCAGTGGTAGCGGCTTGTCCTTCCAAAATCCCACGTGAAGAGATCGTGACGTACATCTATGTGCACCAAGGACGGAAAGATGATGATGAATTCAAACAAGTCTTGTTGACGAACTATTGAGAACAAGGAAAAACATGTATTGATCTGCAGAGATTGTATTACAAAAATTCAGAGTTTTTTCACTGTTAATTGTATTAAAAAAAAAAAAAAATTCAATACTTACCTATAATTGTACTAAATTCAATTGTGAATACGTTCATTGTGTGTCAATAAAAAAATAGTAATTAAAAAAAATGCTTAGTGTTCATTTTTTTCCTTTTTTAATAGTCAAATAGCTCCAAAAAACGTCTATTTCCATTCTTGCGCATGCGCAGAATGCTGATAGTTCAACCCACACCATCGGGCCACTAGGGGCTCTCCTAGCTCCAAAAAGGCTATTTTGCAGATAAATGTCAACATCGGGTGTACGAAGATTTTTTTATTTTTTTTATTTTAGAGGTAGTGGGTCGAGTGAGGTATTAAATGGAAGCTGACGTGAAATGCTTCACATTGATACCTCACTCGACCCGATTGGACCACTAGGGGCTGCCCTAACTCCAAAAAAGGCTATTTTGAAGATTGCGCATGCGCAGAATGCTTATAGTTCAACCTACACCAGTTCATCAGATGCTCCTTCACGTTATCTTCAATTTGATACCTCACTCGACCCGATTGGTCCATTAGGGACGCCTCTAACTCCAAAAAGGCTATTTTTGAATATTGATATTTTTGATATCATCTTCGCGCATGCGCACAATTACCCTAATTCAAGCCCATACCCAGTCTATCAGATGCTCCTTCACGTCACCTTCAATTTAATACCTCACTCGACCCGATTGGTCCATTAGGGACGCCTCTAACCCCCAAAAAAGGCTATTTTCATAGCCTTTGGACTTCGCGCATGCGCAGAAAATTCAAAATAGCCTTTTTTTGGAGTTAGGGCAGCCCCTAGTGGTCCAATCGGGTCGAGTGAGGTATCATTGTGAAGCATTTCACGTCAGCTTCCATTAGATACCTCACTCGACCCACTACCTCTAAAATAAAAAAATCTTCATACAACAGATTTTGATATTTATCTTCAAAATAATCTTTTTTGAGGTTAGAGGCGTCCCTAATGGTCCAATCGGGTCGAGTGAAGTATCATTGTGAAGCATTTCACGCCAGCTTCAATATGATACCTCACTCGACCCTCTACCTCAAAAATAAAATTTTGTTGACCTGACGTATGAAGATTTTTGTTTTGAAAAAAAAAATTTGAAAAAAAATTTTTTTGGGGAAAAAGGATGATGGACATCTGGTGTTAGTTGGGTGTGCTTAGGAAAGAAGTTTTCTCTTCCGGAAAGATGGGTTGGCCCTGAAAAGGGCCGTTGATAGTGTGATACGACACACTCAGGCGCGGTATATTCTCTTCACGCCTCCTACATGTTTTCTGCATATCGGACATTTTATTTTCAAATGGGACTCGCCGGCATCAATGCATCGACACATCGCACCTTGACACGTCAGTGTTACCCAGCAATCCTTACATAGGCAAAGATGTCCACAGGGTAACACGGCGTACCAACTTTCCTCCTCCGTACAGATACTGCATCGTGTTTTTTTCTCTTCGACACGGCGTTCTTTCTTGAGTATGGTAATTTGCGCCTCCATTCCATTCAAGGTCGTCTCCATCCCATCCAGCCCTCTCTGCATGACCATAATCTGTTCATTGAGTTGGATTATCTCGACTTGGTGGCGACAGGTTTGTGGTGTTTCTGCCGCTGAAATTGTGGGAGTTTCGGCAATGGTAGGAGGTCCGGCTGTATGGTCTTCAGTCCTTATACTTTCAGTGTAGACAGGCGGTGTCATCGTGGTTGTTGTTGCAGGTCTATTAGTACTTAGCCAGGGTAGCTCGTCTTGTTCTCCACTCTCCGTCACATCACTGTCGTTTTCTTCCATTCTGTGTATGTCTTGGTCCTGTTGTTCACTCAGTCTTCGTATCCGGCTACTTTCTTCTGTTCTAACATCTTCCCGCAATTGTTGTGCCAGTTCTTCGGTACTGTTGATTAACGTGGCTTCGTCTTCAAGCACTCGTTGAAAACTGGAGATGATCGTCAATCCCCCTCCATCTTCTTCTTCATGGGCAACGATTTCTCTGTGTTCTTCTGTATTACCAATTCTCGGGTCTCGAGTCGGATGATGTGTAAACAGAGCACGACGTCTTCGAAAACTCATGATGGTGTATTGGTGAATACATATCAAAATTATACGCTATTTATAGTCTAGTGGGAGGTGAGTACAAAATGGCCGTAATCCGCAAGCCGCCATTTTTAACCCACCCCACTCACCGGCGTCAATGAGTGCAAGATATAGGCTGACCCACTGTATAGTGATTGGGAGTACAAAATGACGGCCAATCCACAGACCGCCATTTTGAACCCGCCCCACTCACCGGTGTCAGTCAGTGCAAGAATGCCACTGTGCTGTGTCTACCCCTTGTCCCAAAGCATTAAAATTTCTTATTATTTTTTCGATAAAACCCGTCACAATTTTCATGGAACTATTAGACGACTGTGATCCAGAGTCTACACGTTTTTTTAGTCGTGAAAATCAATTTATTTCCAATATATCTGGTGTTTCAGACTCCCGTACACGATTTTTATGGGTTTAAAATCAATAAAAATTAATAAATAGCGGTAGTGTGTAGCGTTAGACGGTTAAAATTTTAAAATACAATACATGGAATGGCCTGAGTGCATCTTGCAATAAAAATATAGGTGCGTTGACAGTTATTGAAAAATGACAGTCGTTTTTAAAATGGGAAAGAAAACACAAATATTGGCAGTGTCGTAAAAATATATCACACATCTAGAGTGTTCTCGCCGACGTCCGTGTGAATTACACTATAAATAGCGCTATATTTTTTTTAATTATTCACAATACCCAGTCATGCAGTCACTACCGCTCACTGAAATCAAGGATATTGACGACTTCATCACCCATGATGAAAATCAACTCTACGGGGATATCATAAGTTTGGAAGATCATGACCAACCCTGGATAACTGATATCATGGCAGAATTATTTCCTCCTTCACCTGGGAACCAGCCTGCTTCAACTTCAACCCTACCGGATGTTTTTCCAGGCGTCGCCCCCTATTTTGACAAGATACAAGCCGAGTTAGAATGCATCGAGTTAGAAAAGATGTTGAAATCACCCCCAGCTCAAGACGAACCGGTACAAGAGACACCCGCCGAAATAGAGGGAAGCACCCAGGCTACAAAAGAACAAAGACCCGATGCCAAGGCAACAGAGAACAGAGGAGAACATGTCACCAAGAAGCGGGTACAGAAAAAAAGAAAAGATGTCCGGCTACGCAAGAGGCAAAACAGAACAGATACAAGGCACAAGAGAGAGAGGAGACCTCCCCTCCCCCTTCAAAAAATGCACGATCAGGTGTATTATGTTTGGGCGATCACCACTTCAACATTGGGCTGTAACACAGAAAGACAAAGCCAATTATATCTACCCTGTGTAGAATGTTCGAACCAATTTGCCCGGTTTGCCATATCCCCTTGCGGTCATTCGGCATTGTGTTCAGTCTGCATCCATCGTCGATCAGGTATACCTAGCTGTGCAGAAGCCAATCATCCCCAACCGTGTGAACTATTACCGCTTACCTGTACCGTATGCGCTGAGAGAAGACGCCGACTGCAGATGCCCTCAACGATGTAATTTATTTACATATCCAAAAGGTTCTTTTAAGAACCACCTTATTTTTCCGAAAGAGAACTGCTAATCACACGCACAAAATTAAAAAACGAAATCCCCACACCTTATAACCCCTGTGTTCATTCAAAATAAAATCTCCGTTATTCATTCGGGCTATTTGATCAAAAATAAATTACCCATTATTCGGGGTTATGTCCCCCCGGTTGAAAAAAAAAAATAACAATCCGTTATCGCG